>VXBI01007804.1:0-19183 GCA_013397375.1 Toxostoma redivivum | reverse complement strand
CCCGCCATCCCTCTCACCCCTGAAGAGCTGCCGCTGCCATCAATCCAGCCTCTTCAGCTGCGCGGGACCAGCTTTGCCCATAGCACCGGTAATTGAGCTCAGGGAAAAAGAGCCTGTGGCCGAAAGGGACTAAACTTGAGCTGTACTGTTCTGTTTTGTTGTCAATTTCTAAAGTTGTTGTTGTTTTCTGCTGTTTGCCTGGTTACATATATATGTAAAGAACTGTTATTCCTATCCCCATATCTTCTTCCTGAAAGCGTCTGATTTCAAATTATAGTGATTGGAAAGGAGGGGGTTGTGGTCTCCATCTCGGGAAAAGGGTTCTTGCCTTTCCTTAGCAAATACCTGTCTCTCAAACCGAGACAAGAAGGAAAGCAGGGCAGTGGGATTCTCAGCTGCTAGTCCATGGCTTAGAGCATGGTACCCTTCCCAGCCCTGGCTGGTGAGCTAAGCACACAAGGATGAGTGAGAGGAAGTGGCCAGCAGAAAGTGAGTTTCAAAGCATTACTCAGAAAGCCAAATCATATTTATCTTACCATTAATTTCTGCAATGCTAATGAAGGATAACCTTGCAAGAGTGGTGAAAGGGCAAACCTGAGACACTTAGAAAAATAACTATAAACTAATTGGTAAGTATATTATACATGGTTTTATGCAGCAGTCAGATGATGTTCTTTTATAACCAGCAGCTTTTCATCACAGTGAGGGCACTGTCTCCAAGGATGTCCAGTGCAGTGTAGGGAGCCCAACAGAAGAGCAGAAGGAGCAGACAGACTTAATCCTTGACATTTCAGTCCCATGACAGCCCAAGCATGCAGCGTAACTCCATTGTTAAATCTCAGCCCAACTCAGAGAGTGTTTACAGACCTTCTCCAAAACCAATAAAAAATTATTTTTAAAAAGCCAGGAATGCTGGTGTTGTGATGAACCATTAAAAGACACATTGTACTGCTACAGTTTTATCATTTACCTATATTACTGGCACCTATAGTAGATTCTTCCTGTTATCTGGTTTGACATTTTGGATAGATTTCTGATTGACCTGACATCACTACACCTGAAAATGTATTCTTGGTACATATTTGGTGTCTTATTAAGTCCCACATAAAAATAGTGTGATTCAGCTAATTTAAAACAGTTTGAGTTTGCCTTGAAAACAGCCTTCTATTAAATATGTACCTCCTTTTCTAACTCCACTTCACAGCTTCCTTGTTTTGGCTAGCTTTCATATGTTGACAGCCAGGCTGGCCCTCAGCAGACTACCCCACATCACTCACCCTTAGACCTTACCAGGCCTCCACATGAGTGCAGATGTGACCTGCTTATGTCTTTTTGATTCCTGCTGTGCCCCTTGTCCTGACTCAGCATCCTGGTGAGAGCAACGTGATTACTGCTACCATTGTCACTCACCCAGCTGGTGAGGTCCCTCGCTCTGGTGATTTGCCTGTGGTAGCTTCAAAGACCATCAGCATCACCTCCCTGGGGTTTACCAGATGCAGGTCAGCTGTTGGATGCTTTGTACTATATGCCCATTGCAAACGGACTTATGGAAGAAAACCACAAAGAAATGAGCTCTAAGTGCACCCCATCACCCTCCTATGGTGGGCCCAGAAGTCACAGTGTTGTGAGCCTGCCTCAGTGAGAAGTGATTTCTTAGCTGACATTTGGGCATGTAGAAGGCTAATAAGTGCTCGCACTGCTTTTCAGCCAGCTAATCAAAATCACTTGTGGTTTATTTCTAGCCTTCACCTTCACATGCACTGAGGAAAAAAGTCACTGGTACCATCTGCTGAAGTTGTCTGCATTTTTCCATGTCCAGTCAACTCCTGATGTTATTCTCAATAGACTAATAGAAAACATATGTAAATTGGACTGTAAGAATATATTTAGTATATTTACTTTTGAAAAATGAAGTTATGATGAGGAATGAACATCAAGGGGGAAGGAGGTGGAGAGATGGCTGGGAATATTTTATCAGGACACAGCTAATTGCCAATCTGGATGCTCTGTTCCCAGGTGATCAAGAGATGACTGAGTTTCAACCACAAATGTGGCTCCTTCCTCTCCTGCTTTAAACCAAAGTGAGCTTGAATTCTCTGGGCTAATCTACATCTTTTTCTCATTGCAAGACTTGGCACTATTCAGTACGAATGGCATGCTTTGTTCAAGGAACTGCAAGAGTAGTGAAGGCTGAGACTTTTTGAATTGTACCTGAGATGCATTAGCAAAGCTGTGGGGCACTTCCCGCAGCACCTGCCTGGGCTGTTCCTGGCAGCACTGGGAGCTGATGGGTTTTCCCTTTCCAGATCTCCAGATGAAAACTACTTTTAAAGAGGCAACTCCTATTGCATGCTTGATTTTGTCAAGTAAAGGCTGATGCTTAGATGGGAAGAGAAATCATCACTCCTTTTCATCGTGACCTCTTTACCTAAGCTTCACAGCACATCTGGTCCTCTTACCCTATGCCGCTGCCTCTGATACACCCTTTCTTCTTTCCATTTTTCTCCCTTTGTAACTTATCCCCCTCTTACATTACCACCTTTCAAAAATCATAATAGCTTTGCATGATGCTTCCTGCTATCATTCCTTCCTCACCTCCTCACCTGTGGTCCTGGTTGCAGCCATAAGCTCTCTGGGAAATGGACTTCCATCACCTCCTTTCTGCATCTGCTGGATGTGGGCCCCAGGCCTGGTTGCTCTGCAGGCTAATAAACATGAAAAAAAGTAGTGATAACAAGTAACAGCTCTGCTCCTCAACTAATCAGTTCCTACATATATTGAGTACTTTGCTTCTTTAGAAATTGCATATCCAATAGCAGAAAATGGGAATTAATATGTAATGTTATGTGTTGTCAGCTCAAAGGACAGTAATCATCTCACCTGTGTTATGCTGCTGACCTGATACAAAATGAATTTGGAATTTACGTCCTGGGAATACATCTTTCATTAACCATTTGAAGATGGAATTCCTGAAGAAATTAGTGAAAATTATTGCAGAAGAATCAATAACAAGAAAGTCCTGAACTGTCCTTTAAGAGTTCACAAGTCAAAAAAGTACTGAACTTCATGCAATAAATAAGACCTTGTGAATTGTTCACACAGCTGTGCTCTACTTGCAAGGGAAGTTCAGATAATAATCCCAATTCATGCAGAATATTTTGTTACATGGGGAAAATAGTAATTCAGAGGATTCTCAGTTTTTCTCCTGTAATAAATTAAGAAACTGTTTGATTTTGGCATTTGCAAGGAAAATACTTTTTTCACTACAGAAAACTATCTCAGAATAGATTTTTTTAAAGGAAATTAATAGCATGACTGCCATTAAAAAAAATCAGCATTGGTCCAGTAATTACCACACAGTCCCAAATGATGTAGTACAGGAAAATATATTTATCCCAGAGATAGTGTGTGGTAACTTATGGTAAAAGTTGCTTCTTTAGGAGAAGCCACCATGACTCCATCTGTTTTAGCTAAAATAACTGTCCAAGTGACCCCAATTTCAACTTTATGAGGCTCATACTAATAGTGAACCTGAAGAATATGAGACAGAGTTTAGCTTCGTGTCACTACTCACGTTTTCTCTTTATCAAGTATCTCTTAAAAGTGTCCTTTGTGCTAGAGCTCCAAATGTCAGTCTGCAAGTGATGGACTCATCTTTAAAGAAACAGATCCACTTAATGTGTCAAGCTACAAACATGAGCCTATTGGTGCATGTGAACTAACATGTCACCCAGTGATTGATGTTTCCCTATTACTCTGCCAAAATACATTAAGTTAAGCTCCTTTTCATCTCCACAAATAGTAGGGACTACAGATGGCCCTCATTTGTAATCCTCAGGAACTAGCACAACCAAGCAATGTGAGAGGATGTGAGTACCCATCACCTGCCTGAAATGCATTAGGGAGATTTCAGTATGGAGCAGCATTACAGGAATAAAGTAACAGAGCAAGAAACAATGAAAAGGAGGGGGTGCTGACAGTGACTGTGGGCATTAGAAAACGGTGCAAATTACAATACTAGCTGAGCAGAAAATCACAGAATCACACTGTCACAGAATCACAGAATGGGTAAAGTTGGGAGGGACCTGGTCCCAACCTCCCTGCTCAGGCAGGGTCATCCCAGAACACAAGCCTACATCCAGACAGTTCTTGAGTATTTTCAGTGAGGGAGACTCTACAACTTCTCTGGGCAACCTGTTTCAGTGCTCAATCACCAGCAAGGTAAAGAAGTCCTTCCTCGTGTTCAGGTGGAACTTCTGGAACTTCCGGAACTTCCTGTGCATCAGTTTCTGCCCATTGCCTCTTGTCCTACTGCTGGGTACCACTGAGAAGAGCCCGGCTCCATTCCACTGACACCCTCCCTTCAGATAACTATAGACATTGATGAGGTCCCTTCTCAGTTTTCTCTTCTCAAGGATTAACAGGTCCAGTTCTCTCAGCCTGTCCTCATAAGAGAGATGCTCCAGTCCCTCAATCATCTTTGGTGCCCTGTGGTGGATCTGCTCCACCAGCTCCATGTCTCTCCTGTACTAAGGAGCCCAGAACTGGACTCAGCACTCCAGCTGTGGCCACACTAGGGCTGAGTAGAGGGGTGGGATCACCTCCCTGGACCTGGTGGGAATGCCGAACCTGATGAACTCCAGGATTCCATTATCCTTTTGATGATGAGAAGGGCACTCTGTTGACTCATGGACAGCTTGTCCACCACAAACTCCAGGACTTTCTCTGCAGATCTGCTTTCTCAGCAGGTCACCATAGACAGTGCATGAGGTTATTCAGATTCAATAATATTTTTGAAGTGTGCATGACTCAAATCTGCATATTCTATAGTGGCATTCTGGACCCACTGAATTTCATGACTCACCTACTAACTTCAGTTTAGGTCAGGATTTCATCATGGCCTGAAGATTGTTGAGGTCCTGGATGAAAAGCACAAAAAGGTGGGGTTTGTTTCTTGGCACTGTTTGTCTAGTGAGCTTGTGTGACTGGGAGGTGGCTAGGCATCTGCTTTTTAAAATTGTGCAAAGCAATCCCCCTGTGGCCTCAGATTGTTTGCTGGAGGCTCCCACTGTAGGTGCCTTGGCCGCAGCTGGTCACAGAATAATGGAATAATTGGAGTTGGCAGGGACTTTGGAGATTGTCTGGTTCTAATCTCTTTTCCATGCAGAGGTACACCTTCCACCAGGCTGCTCAAAGCCACATCCAATCTGGCCTCAAATGCTGCCAGGGATGGGGCATATACAACTTCTCTGAGTAATCTTTTTCAATGCCTCATCACCTTCACAAGTAAATAATTTCTTCCTTTTATCTAATCTAAACTTGCCTACTTACATTTGGAAGCCATTACCTCTTATCCTGTCACTACAGGATTGGGGGGACTTGCGAAAAGTCCCTTTACAGCTTTCTTGTAGCCCCTTTACAGCTTTCTTGTAGCCCTCTTTATGTACAGGGAGGTCTCTGCAGTCTGAACAGCCCCACTTCTCTCAGCCTGTCTTCATAGAAGAAATGCTCCAGCCCAGTGATCAGCTTCATGATCCCCCTCTGGGCCCACTCCAGTAGGTCCACAGGTTAAGGGAGCTGTGGTCCAGCAGACCTGGGAAGAAGAGTCTGACTGTCCAAGACATGTTTTCTTGGAAAGCCATGCTGTGTCAGCAGAGAGATGAGATGGGCCCTCTATCACCTTCACCAGGATCAGGGCCAGTAGCAGGCAGACTGACTCAGCTGCCAGACTTTTCTCAGGGCTGCACATACCCTACCAATTGAAGACGTTTTTGGACACAGCATATGTGTGTCTACTCACCAGTAAACAGGTCCTCTCATTGTCCTCAGAGCTCAAGTACATAGGGTGCACCTCAGCCATCCCTTGGCTCAGAAGCCTGCCGGTCCTTCTGTGAGGAGGAGGATGGGACGTGGATGCAGGTCTCCCTCTCCCATGGGTTTCATTGTACCTCGCATCAAAATTATTCCCACCTCTCATGTGAAGAAAGCACATTGTAACACAGTCTTCACGTGATACATATTCTGAGAGTGAATTCAGGTCACCTCACTTTCTAGAGGAAGAGAAAAAAAGCAAAGAAAGCAAACTATGATAATTTTGAGAGAGAGATTTGTGAGGCAGAGGATAATGGATGTGGCTGTGAGCAGACAGTGCCAAGTGCAGTTCAGAGGCCAGGCAGGAAGGGACCCCGGTCTCCAGACAGCACAAGAGATAATGAAGGTCTTTCCAGACACTTTTATCTGCTTCAGCAAAGCACTGGGACTGGCTGATGGACCTTCTCCAGGGTAAGATGTGTGCAACTCCTTGGAGGTCCATGCTTAGCCGAGGAAATGAGGCTGGTGTGAGTCAAGACTCAGAAACTGCAGAGACAGGCATGTCTGCATCTTCTGCAGGGTCACTGCTTGCAGCCACACAGAGGTTTGGCTGGATCCCAGACACGTGACAGAGGAGGAGACAGAATTCTTTCACATTTTCACGTAGTGTTGTTACTCCTGACTGATGGAGTGTAATAGCAGAAAAGTCCTTCTGGAGCTGGCACCAACCTCTGGCACTTCTGTGTTTTCCCTTTTGTGCCACTCACTGTTTGCTTCATCAAACCAGTGTAGTGCTGCAGCTGGCTCCTAATACCCAACACTTCTGCCATGAAACTCATTGTCTGATAAGACCTCCCAGTCTGGCTGCTCATCCTGGATAGTGCCATGGTAACATCCTTCCACCACCCTTCCTTCCATCATGTTGACAGTCATCACCTTGCATTTTCCTCACTCCTTTCTTGACTCTCTATGCAGAAAGAGATTGTACCAGTGCATGGGATAACCAAGGAATTTCCCAGCCTTCTCCCCTGAGCAGGCCCATACAGTCTCTCTGTGTGTTCCCAAGGACTGGGGTAGCTTCACAGTATCTTACATAAGTGCATTTCACCTCATTCTGCTCCTTCCCCAGGATGCCTAAGGCCCTGAGCATTACTGTAGTGGTTGACAGATTTCCACCACCCTTCACCACCCGTGTTTCTCCCTCTCCTTCTCCCATCACAGAAAGCCTCAAGACGAACCTTCAGGTGAGATGGAGTTTGGAAGCTCCCTCTGGCCCGAGCTAGAGAAATAGTGGAGAAAGAGGGAATGGTGGGCAAGGGACGGGGAGGAGTTGATGTGGTGAAAGAACCTGGAGGCTGGAAGCACAGTCTAGGCAGAGTGTGACTCTGAGGTAATGGGCTCCTCCCACTCATGCTAAATTGTGAATAGCTTTTCCTTTACATTAAATAGCCAACTTCATAAAATTGTATACATTTTCTTCTGAGAGATCCAGTCTTAGACGTTGGATTAAATTGATTGACATATCTTTATCTTAATCCGGTTGAATTTAGATAGGACTGTTCTCATTACCTCTACAGCACCAAGTGTCTCAAACCTGAGCCAACTGTGTTTTCCTCTGGAGTTTAATATAATAAAGATTTTAACAATCATATTCATAGGATTCCAATTAGGATGAGGTTAAAAATACTGATACAGTGCAAAGATAAATGCACTTTGGGTGGTAACTAAGTACTGAATATCCAACATCAAATACATCTATGATGACATGGGCATTAAATGTGCATGTAAAGTATCCATATGCAAATTACTGACAGAATGTGATATTTATGTACATAAGAACATGCTTCCTTCTCTTATCTGGAAAGGATACAGACTGAATTTCTGCATCTGCTTTTCAAAACAAAAAGGACTCCTTACATGGAACTCATTAGTGGAGGCTGGTCTACATTTCCAGGACAGCTGAAAAAGTAGTAAAATCAGAATTATCCGCTTCTCTTAAAATTTCAGTTTTGCAAACACTTGGATGTTTCATATCTACAGAAAGAATATTCCCTTTTGGATACAAATATCTTGATCCTGCAACCACTCCAGAATTATATGGAATGAAATTGAAAACAAAAGCCATTTTCGTATCTGCTGTCAGTCTTCATTTAAAAGGTGGGGATGAGTGAACCTTCCTGCTCATTTTCTCATGACTATTTCTGTGAATGAGATTTTGTTTTCAGTGGAGTCAAACAATTTTGGCTTTCATGTGAGGCACTATTGGTACTGATGTGGCCATGTTCAGTCTATGGGTTTTGAGGGCTTGGGAGAAGGGTTTTAAGTGCCCCATCAGCAGAAACATAAGTAGCTACATTAATGAAGAGAAAGACAAAAGTCTTGNCAGGAAAAAGGAGCCTGTGGCCAAAGGGACTATAACTGAGCTGTACTGTTCTGTTTTGTTGTCAGTTCTTATAGCTGTTGTTTCTGCTGTTTACCTTGTTAAATATATTAGTAAAGAACTGTTATTCCTACCCCCATATTTTATGCCTGAAAGCGTCTGATTTCAAATTATAGTGATTAAAAAGGAGTGGATTACAGGGAAAGGGGCTCATCCCTCTCCTTGGCAAATACCTGTCTCTTAAACCGAGACAGGGAGGAACTACACAATATAACTCAAATAAGAAGACAAATCCCATGGTCTGTCTGGGTTGATGTTAATGTGCTGTACTGAAGGAACTTGAAGGAACCATGTGGGATAACTGTTTATGAATATTTAAAATATTGTTAACTCATTTCTCATGTCTCCTAGAAGAAAAATGGTGGAAATTTCTACCAGTATTTCTTTGTGTTACACAGAAGATGCAATCCTGATTCTTTCAACAGAAGGAATATCCCAAAAAAAGGGTTTCCTCTCTAGTAAATCTCCTCAGAGGTGTTAGCTGCTGTGGTGCAGCACAGCTGTTCACTGCCATGAGATCCAAGGGCATCCTGAAAGGTGGCTGGGTCAAGGAGTGCAAGATGGGTAATTCTGGACAGAAATTCTTGCAAAGCATCAGAGCGAATGTTGTTGGACTGGTACGTGGTTTGCCACAAACCAATTCAAACTTTCCCCATTGCAGTTTTTGTTCTGCTAAAACAAGATTCAAAAAAGGAATAAAAATATGTCTTTTCCAATGGCACATAACATCTATGTTATATCAGTCAGTAGGTAACCTCTGCAATATTATCTGTTCACTGTGTGTCACTGTAGGAAAAAAACACCTTTGCAAATAGTATTTTTTTAAGTGGAGACAAGCAGTTCATTACAAAGTTATAGTATTAAAAAGTTCAACTTTTCTGCTTATTCTTTCTGTCTCTCTCCAGAAATATGTTCTATTTCAGTACATTTAAGTGGAGTTTGAATTTTTCTCTCCCAAATCTCTGTTTAAAATCTCAAATGCCAGCATAACCCCACAGTTTCTTCTCTTACCAAAAGTCCCCTTTCTGTAGGACATGGGAGGTCTTTTTCAGGGCTAGCACAGAAAACAACCTGCCTTCTGCATCCCAGTTTCTTATTTAATTTCTGGATCGTCTGCTCAGTGGCAGCATTTCAGCTGTTCACAGAGTTTTCCAGCATCCCACAACCTCCATTGGGTGTGCTGAGGCTTTTATTTCATTGTTGGTTTCCCTGCTATTCTGCCAATGACTGACACATATGCCCCCTGAGACCACAATGGACTGTGTATAGTTCACCAGGGACATCCTGATAGCTTGTGAACTGATGCAGGATATATTGTCAACTATGTGTTACTGATATATCCCAGCTCTTCTCAAGACTCATATCTTTGAAGGTTTGCTGGTGTTTTTTTTTTTTTTACTCCAGCAATTGATGATGCCTGGAGCAACCCAAAGCTGGTCATTAACCAATAAATACTTGGTTTAAAATATCCTAAGCTAACTAATCTGCTTTAAGAGAACTGACTGAGAAATTTATTTAGTCCTTTTGATCATATCCTAACTGGGTGCCTAATTTACAGCTGATTTGTAACTGTGCATCTTTAAAAAGCTGGCTCCTGTGAGTCCAGCCGAACAATGTGAGATGCAAATGAGCCATAAGCAGCCATGGGATGTGGAGGAGAGGGCACGAATAGCAGCACTGCCTGTGGGAAGTGCTTCTCCTGCACCAAGGGGCAGCATGGCCTCCCCACACCCTGAGTTACAGTCCTGACCTGGGCTGTGGCAACCTACCCTACTGCAACTCTCCTCTAAGCACTGCACTCACACCCTTTTGCAGACAAATGCATCGCTCCTGCTTATGATGTACGTGCTTCGCATCCACACCCACACTGTGCTCGCTCACATCCCATACACGCATCTCACAAGTTCACAAACACACCTTGCACATCTGTTCCTAGTCTTCTTCTTAGTGTGGTACCAGGCCTTTCTTCAACACCTCCACAAGAAAAACTGAAAATGAAATGTCTCCTTCTAGTCTCTTTGGCATATTAGCGCAGCGGGACAAAGAAAATTAGGTTTTGTCTAATCATTCAACCTCTCCTAATGCATGACCCTAAGATAAAATTTTATTTAATCACAGCTAATTTTAGTTGCTGTGCCAGTCACAACAAAAAAAATCAGGAAACTAGGTGTGATTGTTGGGCAGTTTTGCCATCATGAGTGGGTGGGGAAACTGGTATAGTCCAGGGAGGCATCACCTTCACCAATAGATAAAGAAGGGCAGGGCACTACCTGGCACCATTTCTATGAAATGCCATGCTTTTCTGATCCTACATGTCTATGTGCAGCAGGGACAAGAGGCTGCCTACACACCCAGGCATCTCCAGGCAGAGGAATGGAGCTACTTCCCTATTGTCCAGGAAAGTAATTGAGTCACCATCTCTGGAGGTATTAAAATATCTGTAGATGTGACATTTAGGGACATAGTTTAGTGAGGACTTAGCAGTGCTAGGCTGAGCTGGCCTCAATGATCTCAGTGATCTCTTCCAATCTAAACGACTATGTGATTCTACTTCTGAAGGAGTCCAGATTCTCAAGTCCTGATTGCTGAAGATGTTTTGGTTGTATTTTAAAGGACACTGGCTTCAGTGCAGTTAAGCAGGCAACTATCTGAATGAATTTGATTCATCCCATCTTGACAAAATATCCTTCCGCTTTTCCAGCAGTTCATGCTAGGGTTGCAGTACTGTGAGGTAGGCACCTCTGCCTGTGTCCCCGGGCTCTTTTCTACAGCCCAGAGGAAAGAGGGTGTATCACTGTTACAAACACACTGCTTTCAAAACAGCTAGCTGCTCATTGACACCTATAGACACCCACCAGCTCTTCAGTGTCAATTTCATGTATTTCTGATGGTTTAATTCAAATTATTAGTAAGCCAGAATGAACATGAGAAAATATCTCCCACCTACTTAGTGGTGTGCTAAGGAGAGAAAGCTATCCCATTTCAGTGATTCTGAAACCTTCTAGCTCTCTAGTTTCTGTTTGAGTTCTGCTACCTGGACAAAAAAAGGGTGAGTCTGGGATTTTGGCTGATGTTAATACCTCATTTTGTGAGCAAAAAGCTTCATTTACCAGGACACCATAAATCTGGTACAACTTATTTGCTGGAATTCAAACTGACAGGTTCAGTAGCTAGCTGCAACTTCCCAGCTAGGCACATCCTAGATCAGAGGAAAATCCACAGAGTGTGGAAAAGTGGTTAAAGTTATGATAATTGTCAGAATCCTGTATTTTCTACCAACAATGAAATCAGCTTATAACTCCTGAATGGAAAGAATTATTCTCCATTGTTCTGCATCATTACCCAGAAACAGGGCTATTACATAAGATTAGGTTAACCCTTGAGGAGAAGAGATACATTTTATTTTCAAAATTTATTAAAGAAAGAAGAAAGTAAATAATTTCTGAAGTAGAAAATTGCTATTGTGCACATGCATCAAAAAGGAGACTTTTTAAAGAACATTGCAGGCATAGCAAACAAAGTAAAATCCAAGTTAAGGCATGTGCTGTGTGCTCAGCTAAACCAGGGATAGCACATGAAATCTTTTCAAGAACACCAGAGGTGAATAGCTCTGCTCAGAATTAGCCACATCCATCAAGGGCTGATAGTCACCACCAAGGACAAAACCAGCCATGGCTACCCTGCCACTGTGGGTGTCCCCATGATAGACTGCCTGTTCCAGCTTTGGTGGTGGTGTTCAACCTGCAGCAGTCTTGTGCCAGGTCAGCACCCGCACCAAAACACCTCAATAATGCAGGAGCCAAAGTTCTGTTGTGCAGGACCACACCACTAGAATTTGGGGAGTTTGATTAATCTTTAAGTTTTTAGATAAGTTACCAGTAAATAGCAGTAAAAATATACCATAGATTTTGCTGTGGCACACAATCATCTTAATACAGTCTTTAATATATTATAAAAAACTGAAAAATCAGTCAAGGTGTCAGCCATTACATATGCTTTGTTCTATAGAAGTGAAAGGATAACACAACAAATAGATAATTTTCAGCATCATTACCTCCCCATGAGACAAACTTGCAGGGGTAGGGGCAGACATGGAGCTGTTTCTAGGCTGTTCCATGTAATGCTTTTTTGATCTGCTCCAGTCATTGTTCTCAGCTGTTTTATTTGTTGTTTACTTGAAGGGAAGCAGATTTTCCTTCACCAACTACAAAGCCATTCTGCTGCTCCTGCCAAACCTTTTTCATTGACTGGAGAGAAACCATGTAGCAAGACGGAAAGGTTATTCCCCACCAGATGATGAGAAATATACTTCTCTTTCATAAAGTAGGAAAGCAGGAAGAGGTATGGCAGGTTCAGGGACTGCCAACCCTGCCTGCATTGTGAATGCTGCAGATGGACTTTGGAAATTATGTTGTAATATATGTTATGAAATATTTCGTGTTGGTTTGCAATTAATGTGAAATAAAACAGAATTGTATAAATAAAAAATAAATCAGAAAATCTTTAGAACATAGGCAGCAGTAGAGGAAAAAGGATTGCCTCACAAAATTGCAAACCAAAGCAGAAGAACCTAAATTAACAAGTTAATAGAAATGGCTCCAGCAGAAATAGATCTTTCAGAGACAGTCCTGGAAACACCCAAGTGATAAACACTTGATAAGTGTTGCTAATCAAGATAACCAAAGTCATCAGGAAAAACTACATCTCAATACTGGATTCCCTAAGCAAATATCTGCGTTCATCAAAATTCATTGCTTCCCGGAAATGGTTTGGTCCAGCCCAAATGCAGAAAAAGAAAGCTACATAAATATGCAAAACAACAAAAAGAAACGAGGACCTCTGCCCCAGGCAGAAAAAAACTGTATGAAACCAGGACCAGCTGAGAAGATATTCTTGAACAGAGGGGGATCCGAAGCGATAGAGTTCGGATCAGTGTGTGTTCACTCGGCACCGATCCTGGGCTCGGTGCTGTCCTTTTTGATTGTGTCTATTGAAGACCGCATTTTGGTCGCAAAATAAAAATAGTTTCTTTTGATGATACTTAATTCGGCTTATTCGTTTTATTATTTATAACAACCTTGGTGATCCTGATGTGATTCTGATTTGGGGGTCTGGGAAAGCCCCCCTCTGCTAAGGAGGCGCCCCGCTGATTTTAGTGGCCTGATGAAATTGGGAAATTTCTCGGAACCAATCAGAATCTCGAACTAAAAACCAGAGCCACAATCAAAACAGTGGATAAAAATGGGTCCAGAGCTCTCAAGTAGCCACGGCGCAATTTTTTTGTTCACTCATAAAATTCTATGTGCATGAAGAACCCACGCAGGAAAAGGAACTGTAAGGATCACGTGGTTGAGTGAAGTGTGATCGAGCACATGTGTGAGACGTGAATCTTATCACGAAGCAAGTGTGGACCCCAAGACTGCAGTTCCACTATCCCGCAAGGGACGTGGTCAGTTAAGGGGGAAGCAAACATAACGTGGTAGAACTCTTTCTCATGCATCAACCCTAAAACTCAGGGAAGTTTTGGGGGGTCGGTCATGGGGAGGTTCAAAAGGGAGGGTACATTCTCTGGTGCTTGAGAACTGGTAAACCTTTTGGATCCAGGACTAGGTAAGTCCAGAAAAGAGAAAAAGAGAGCTTGCTACCTTTTGAAAAACTCACAGATCGGTTCTCTGTGAGGCTAGTAGACTGGTAATTTCAAACAACATCTGACACAAGTATGGTAGCACTAAGACTTAAAAAAAACCAAAAAGTCCTTTGGTGGATCCTGGCATGAAATCACGGTAAGGACATATACAAGAGTATCATGTTGCAATTCTTTTTAAGAGAGATGGGACAGAAGAAAAGTAAAACTCAGGGAAAAACCCCGGAGAAGCCCGTAAAGGCACGGGGGGGCAAGTCCGTTGGGGTGGAGGCTGGAACATTGGGAGGAGTGTCCCGACAGGAGAAGGAGGTCTAAGGAGAAAATTATTCACTATTGCATAGAAGTATGGGGAGATAAGGAAATAAGGGAACATCTAGTCTGGCCCATTTTTGGTACATTTGAGAGATGGGTTTGCCAAGCTTTACTTAGTCATGTGAATAGTAGGTATCCACAAGATAAAGAGGAAAGAGACTATGCCAAATTATGGAAATATGCTAGTACAGGGTTATTCCCAATCAAAACTTGCAAGGGTGTTGCAACCCCAGGCGAAGCATGGGAACCATTAGACATCCTCCCTCCCCCATACCCCAATCCCATACCTCAACTCATGCAAGTTCAGGTGCCTTTGCCCATATCTGCAGGTCTTCCACACCAATCCACACAAGCCCAGGCACCCCCGCTGCTTATGCAGCCTCCAGAAGCCCAGCTCTTACAAGGACAAGCTTCAGAGGTACCCCAACCCCCATCCCCTCCACAACCAGCAGGACACAAAGAAAAAAACCCTCCCCCCAGGGAAACTGGTTCTTCCCCAGCTAGTAGGACATGGCACAAAACGAGGAGGGTAAACAATTACAATAGTGAAGATAAGGGAGATAAGCACAATCTCCTCCCTTTAAGAGAAGTACCAACCGCCCCTGGAATCATTGGATTTGTAAACATACCAATTAATACTGGGGATGCAAGAGCTTTTAAGAAAGAAATGGGCAGCCTGATGGACAATCCGTTAAGGGTAGCAGATAGATTAGATGAGTTCCTAGGAACTAGCATATATACATATGACAATATCAATGCCATATTGAAGTCACTGCTCAACATCGAAAAACGAGAAATGATAAGGCAAACCACAATTCGGGATTGAGAGCGTAAAAACCCCCAGGGAGGATGAAGTGACCAGAGATGGTCCAGCCAGAAACCATAGTAGGACGCACAGATGGAAGACGACAGGCAGATAATGATAGAGCTAAGGAGTTTGGTGATACAAGGCATGTGGGAGGTGGTACCAAAAGGGTAGAACATAAGCAAGGCACTCGGGGAATATCAGAGGAAGGAGGAAACACCCACAGAATGGTTGGAGAAGTGAAAAAAAGTCTCTGAATGTATTCAAGAACAGACCCTGATTCTCCAGTCGGGGAGGTCCTCTTAAAAACACAGTTTGTTGCAAAATCATGAGAACATATACTGAGAAAACTCAAGAAAATAGAAGTATGACAGGAAAAAGGGTTGCCGGACCTGCTTAGAGAAGCGCAGTGAGTTTATACGAGGAGGGAAGAAGAGCAGCAGAAAGCACAAGCAAAAATGTTGGTAGCAGCTGTAAAGGAAGCACAAAGGCAGGAGCAGGTCCAAGATAATGTGAAACCAACGCCAAATCATCAACCTCAGAGGAAACGAAGCCCCTCTCAGAAGAAGTAGATGGACAATCGAAGGGATGCGCCAGAGTGCTTCTATTGTAAGAGAAAAGACCATTTCAAGAGAGAGTGCAAAAAAAGGATGAAAAATGAGACGATTTTCCAGGAAGATTAAAGATGTCAGGGGCTTTATCATTTAGGGTCCAGAACATCCAGAGAGCCCCTGGTAAAGCTGAGAATAGGACCCCAGAAACAAGAATTAATATTCTTAGTGGACTGAGGAGCTGAGTGAAGTACTGTTCAACAGCTGCCCAGGATGTACTAGAAGCAAAGATACTATGGTGGTTATTAGGGCAAAAGGGGAACCCTTCAAGGTTCTGGTAATTAAAGATGTAGAAATAGAGTCAGAAACTAGGTTTTGTTTAGGCAATATATTATTAGTTGAGGAAGCAGATTATAACTTGCTAAGGAAAAATTTGATGGTAGCTTTAGAAATAAGTCTAATTGTACAGGAATCCTGGCTCATAGTAAGCCTATATAGATTAACAACAAAAAATGAGAAAAAATAGATCCTAAAGTCTGGCACACCCAAGGGGAAGCTGGAAAACTAGAAATGGAGCCGATTCACATCGTAATTGATAGGCCAGAAGATCCCATTAGAATTAAGCAATACCCCATTCCTATGGAAGGAAGGAAGGAAAGGATTGAAACCTGTAATAGAAGACCTATTGAAAAAGGGGACTTTAGAACCTTGCATGTCTAGGCATAACACTCCTATCTTGGCAGTATGGAAGGCATATGGTAGCTAAAAGTTAGTACAAAATCTGAGAGCTGTGAACAGGAAAACTAAAACATTATTTCCTACTGTCTNACTAGAACATTATTTCCTACTGTCTCAAACCCATACACTTTATTAAATAATGTTTCTCCTGAAGATACCTGGTATAGTGTGATAGATTTGAAAGATGCGTTTTGGACCTGCCCCCTAACCGAGGATAGTAGAGACTGCTTTTCAATGGGAAGATCCAGATACAAGTAGAAAACAACAATTCAGGTGGACATCTTTGCCGCAGAGGTTTGTAGACTCGCCAAACCTGTTCGGCTAAGCACTTGAACAGTTACTGAATCAATTTGTACCAGTAAAAGGAACCAAATTATTACAATATGTAGACAATCTACTGGTAGCAGGCCCAAAGGAGGAAGACCTAAGAACAAGTTCCATAGCATCACTAAATTTCTTAGGGGACAAAGGATTAAAGGTTTCCAAGTCAAAACTACAATTTACTGAACCTGAGGTTAAATATCTGAGACATTGGTTAACAAAGGGGAAAAAGAAGTTAGAAGCTGAAAGAGTATCAGGGATTGTTGCTCTACCCTCCCCACGAACAAAAAGAGAAGTAAGGCAGCTACTAGGACTTTTGGGATATTGCAGACAGTGGATTGAAGGATATAGTGGAAAGGTAAAATTCCTATATGAAAAACTCACTACTGATAGATTAAACTGGACAGAACAAGATGAGGAAGGATTCAAGGATATAAAAGAAACTCATGACAGCTCTAGTATTGTCTTCCTGATATAAAAAGATCATTTCAGTTATTCGTGGATGTTAGTAATCACACTGCCCATGGAGTATTGACACAGGATTGGGCCGGAGCTAAGAAACCAGTGGGGTATGTGTCAAAACTTTTGGACCCCGTGAGCAGGGGGTGGCCTACTTGCCTACAAGCAATTGTGGCAGTAGCATTATTGGAAGAAAAAACAAAGAAAATAATGTATGGGGCCTCGTTGGTAGTATATACCCCTCATAATGTGAGGAGTATATTACAACAAAAAGCAGACAAATGGCTTACGGACACAAGGCTTTTGAAGTATGAGGCCATACTAATTCACTCACATGATTCGGAATTGCTAACAAACACTGCACTAAATCCAGCTCAATTTCTGTTTGGGGAAGCCTCAAAGGGACCTACTCATGAGTATGCTGAGGTGATGGAATTACAGACAAAAATAAGAATGGACTTGGAGGAAGAGGAATTAGAGGGAAGAAAAAAGTGCTTTGTGGATGGGTCAGGGAGAGTTATAGAAGGAAAGAGAAAGTCGGGATATGCGATTGTGGATGGCAAGACAGAAGAAGTAGTAGAATCAGGACCCCTAAGTGCGAGTTGGTCAGCTCAGGCATGTGAATTGTATGCAGTGTTGCGAGTGTTAAAGAGATTGAAAGGAAAAAGAGGAACAATCTTGGCAGATTCAAAATATGCATTTGGGGTAGTCCATACCTTTGAGAAAATTTGGGAAGAGAGAGGGTTGATTAACACTCGAGGATGAGGACTAGTTCATGGGGAAATAATAAAACAAATCTTAGAGGCTATCAGGAAGCCAGAGGTGATTTCAATCCTACACGTGAAAGGACACCAAGCAAGGATACAGTTTTGGACTAGAAGAAACAATTGGACAGACAAAGAAACTAAGAGTGCAGTGTTATTAAAGGTAAGTACCCCAGAAGTCGGAGAGGGTGAGACCCAGGGATATCCCCCGTGTCCCTCCCAAAAAGAAATTGAAGGATATAAAAAGATGGGGGAAAGATTGGAAGAAGGTAAGTGGAAATTACCAGATGGGAGGGAACTAATATCTAAAGACTATACCAAAAAAATTTAAGGAAACTACACCAGCAAATTCACTGGGGGGCCCAGGCCCTGGCAGAGCAATTTCTGAAATTTTTCAGGTGTAAATGGATTAATGAATTGGCCAAACAGGAGGTGCAAGGATGCCTGGTCTGCCAAAGGGTTAATAGGGCCAGAACACAACAGACAGTCTGGGGAAGTCGCCCTATAGCATACTGTCCTTTCGAAAGGAACCAGGTGGATTCTACCGAATTGCCCAAAGTTGGGAGATATAGATTTTCGTTTGTACTAGTTGACAAATTATCCCATTGGGTAGAGGCTTTTCCAAGCTCTAGGGCTACAGCCCAGACAGTATCAAAATTTCTTCTAGAAGAAATTATTCCCCAATATGGAATAATCAATTATATAGACTCAGATCAAGGAACCCACTTCACATCAAAGATCATAAAAAAATTAGCAGAAGCCTTAGGAATTCGGTGGGAATACCATACCCCGTGGCATCCCCAAAGCTCAGGACTGGTTGAGAAAATGATCCAGACATTAAAAGCCCAATTATCAAAGTTAATGATAGAAACTAAATGTCCTTGCCAAAATGCCTCCCTTTAGCTTTACTAAACATCAGAACCATGCCTCACTCTGAGACAGGATTATCACCTTTTGAGATGCTATATGGAATGCCTTATGATCATGGGATGCCAGTAGGACATCCTAGAAGATGGATAAATACAGCCCTATCTGATAGCAATAAATAAAAATCTACAGGAATTGCAAGAACAGGGAATTGTAACACAGAATATTCCTTTGGGGTTCACCACACATAAAATTCAACCGGGAGATAAAGTTCTTATAAAAACCTGGAAAGAGGTCCCCCTCTCTCCTCACTGGGAAGGTCCTCTTCTTGTCCTTTTAACCACAGACACAGCAGTTCTAACAGCAAAAAAAGGCTGGACACACGCTTCTCGGGTGAAAAGAATCGAAGCAAGGGAAGAGACATCCGAGTGGAAAGTTACCTCCCCCCGGGTCTCGAAAATCATTTTTGGT
>VXBI01007802.1:44128-58393 GCA_013397375.1 Toxostoma redivivum | reverse complement strand
CCGGGGCCCTGTGGAGAAGGCAGCGCGCTGCGCCGGGGGACTCCTCCTGCTCGTGTCCCGCCTGGTCCGCAGATCCCGGCTCCGCTCTCCAGATCTCCCGGTCCTTTCCTTGTTCCTCCCGCCCGGCGTCGCCGCCTCGCAGCGCTTTTTTGTCGTCTGTCCCTACTGCCTTTCTCTCCTCCGTCTCCTCTTTTCCCCCGGGCTCGGCGACTCAGCTTTCTGCCAGTCTCTCCCCGAAGTCTCCTCGCCAGACCTTTCTTGATAAACCTGCTAACTCTTGACCTGCCGGAGAACCCTCCTCCCGCCCAGCCTTTGTCTGCGGTAGGGTGTTGTCTAAATTTGCAACCATGCCTATTCCAAGGGGAAGGCATCAGCTCAGCAGCTATGTTTTCTAGATCAGTATCAAAACCTTTTAAGAACTGAGTGGTCAGAAAACAACGTGTGTTTACTCCAGGGAGGTGGGCTCTCAACAGAAGCATGGATGGGTGATCGTGACTGAATGCTGGATTCTAGTTGGCTGCCATCAAAATTTTGGATTTTTTAAAAATGGAATATCAAGAAATTTAAATTCAATTTGCTGTGTTAGAACTGTCACTTGAAGTAAAAACGTTGATGATCTGTTGCCTAATTTTAGGTATTTACAAAGCATGCAAGCTGGAGATCCACTGGAATATAGAGCAATACATGAAAATAAATAAGGATTGGTTTCCCTAGTAGCTATGTGTGCATCAGGCACACAATGCTTACTGCCTCTGTGTTTGAGATGAGTTTCAGAAGCTGCTAATAAGGTCTCAGGTACATTTTGGTACAGATCTATGGGGTTGCTGTTTTCAAGGAGTTTTCCTGACTTGTAATTCTTCAAAACCCCTGCTCCAACAGTAGTCTGCTGTTATCCCAGGTAATGATGTTATCTGGATAGTGACATTCTTGTATTTACACTCACACAAAGAGCAGGGGATGTGATTGGAGGTGTAATTATGAATGCCATAGTCCTAAAAATCCCACTGGTTTGGGGTTTCCATATTGTTCCTGTGTAGGTAAAGACAATAACCCGATTCAGGATACATGTTTTCATGGAATAGTGGGCATGGGACACCTAATGAGCCCTTAAAAATATGCTGGACAAAATATTCTTCAGATTTACTTAGTGTCTGTATTAGCTATCTGTACTGAGAAGTTTTTCTGGACTGGAGATTTTAGATGTGCTTTAATAAGTCCCAGTGAGCTCTGGCTCCTAATAGAAGCCATTTCATACACAGCCATTCATACAGCCGTTTAGTCTGAATGTTACTTTTAGACATAAATTGCAAGGCTAAGAATCTTCTTATAACAACAAGTATCATATGGTAATAGTTTACGTTGACACTTCTTTTTTCCTCAAGTATGGACTCTCACTGCACGCAAAGCTGTTTTAGGCCTTTTTCCTTGTTTATTTTTGATAAAATATTTATTTGCATTCTGTGGGAGAGGTTTCAACAACTGTGAAGTACAGCCAAGAAGCTATAGTGCTAATCTGCAAGTTTAAAGCTATGTCTTTATGGCTCACAAACATGCATCAAAACACATAATCTTCCTACACTTTCTTCTGGTTTGGTATTTCTGAAAAAATCACAGATTTTGTCCTATCCTTTTGTTTAATGTTGCTGAGGGTGGACTGGGAATTTGATTCCATCACCCAAGTACTTGGCTGACAGTATTTTTCTCCCCTCTTGTGGCTCTTTGTGTGGTTCTGTGCTACATTTTTGTTATGCAGTGGAAGTCTGCTAGAGTTTGGGAATCCTAGAGGTATGATCTTCCCTCTTACAGCCTTTTCTTGTCAGGAGTTACTGTGTATTTTACACAGGAAAGCTTATAGAACTGTGGTTTGGGGGGTTATATTTTCCTCTTTTTAAATTTTTTTATTTTTTTATATAACTTTTCTGCAGTGGTTTCTGGTGACAGGGAAGGGAATTGAACAGAGCTTATTTTGGCACTCCCCTACCCTTCAGAAATTTGGTGTCAATCATGTACCTTTATGTGTCCTTGTATTCCTGGAGCTAATAATTCCAGTGTGTTCCCAGCATATTCTTGCTGATATGAGTTAATGTGCTTCTCAGATATGAAGAATCAGTTGAAAGTGTATGAACTGGAGGTGATATTTAATCATATAGTGTCAAATACACTACATATAGTGTCAAATGACACTGCAAACTGGCTGATTTTATGTGAAAAGGCTGAGTTGTACTGACAACACTTACAGTAGAAACTATTGCTCTGTACGTTGTACATCTGTGCCAGACTGTCCCTGGAGAAAGCTGGGAAGAAAAGTTCTCTTAAGGCCTGAAGGGGTCTTTTTTGCAAAAAGCATGTGTTTATGTAATGGAGAGGAATATGACCCAACGATGGAGGATTGTCAGAAATGGGAAAATCAGTGAAAATGGGTGCAGACATGTGGTAGGGTTGTATGGCTGTGGGGTTAGTTTATAGAGAGAAGACAACTCCCCTCCCCCAAAACTGTCACATAATTCGTTTTGGAAAATACTTCTAATGGGAAACAAATAAAGGGACACAGATTCCGTGGCTTTTACAAGAAGTTGTTGTGCATGGCCTGACCAAGCAGTGCCTCACCATACTGAAGAGAGTGTGCTGTGTAGTCTGGTGTTACTGTGTGATGTAATTCTCATTTACAGTAATTTTCACACCTGTCTTAATTGTTTGCTGTGATTAACTTTTGTAGATGGATGATCTCGTTTCAGTCTCATTTAATCAAGGGTCTCATTTGAAGGGGTCTCATTTCAGTCTCAGGAGGGACATGTACGTTTACTGTAGTGTGAGCTCCCTGATCATGATGTTCATGTAACTATAGATAGGTTTTGCCTTGCTCTGATATTTTATCTTGCTGTACTTGATCTTTTGAACACCTGGAAGTATCTACTTGTGTCTTTCCAAGGAAGCTTCTAAGACAGAGAGAGAAGATGTTACTGGGATCTTTTAAGTCTTAGAAAGCTGTGAAGTAATTAATATTTAGCTGCTGGATTGGAAATGAGTACATAGTTATTTTGGAAGGCTGTAGGTTCTTTGCTACAAGGTAGTGTTAGGGAATGTGTCAGCATCTGTTACTTTAACAAAAGGAGTTCTTGGTCATTATGTATTTTTGTATGATTAAGGTTTTACAGTACTTACTTTTTTTTTGCTTGAGAATGAAGTTCACATTTTCCAATTTCAGCAAATGTGATACAATTTAATCTTAGTAGGTTACTGCATTGTTACATTGCTTTGAATTATTATGAAAAGGTTTATCTATTAGGAGTCCCTGCCGAGTGCCATTGTGCTATGGGAAAGAATACTAATAAACAGTTACTTCCAGGAATAGCTATTAATCATTCATTATTTTTTCAAGACATACCTATTATGGTTTGAACTCTTTATTTTTCTAGATGTGACAAGCATGCCTTTTAGACCTGAAGCAGGGAAATGAAAGCACTAATCCCCAGGTCTCAGTGATGCAATTCTAAAATGCTAAAATTCGAAATAGTGCTGGAGTTTGTGTGATTTTTTTTTTGTTGTTGTTGTTGTTTCTATTCACTCACCCCCAACAAAGAAAAAAAAAAGCCATGGAGAAGGTTTTGTCTTTAAATTTGTATTTATCAGGTAGTAAGGCTTTAAAATTACTTACCACCATGTCAATATGCAAATGTTCAAAGGCATTTTACATTCCATAAATAGCAAATGCCACTACAGTTGGGTTTTCTGTCAGACTTGTAGGTTTAGACTTCCAAAGAACAGGGTATTACTGGTGAGTTGATTAGGATGGCTATCGCATACTTAAAACCTTGCAAGATTATCATTCTTTGGGTTTTCTCTGTGTGTGTATATATGTGTATGTGTGTGTGTGTACGTGTTATATATATTTATTTCTATATTAAAAATGTTTGGCTTCATATTCGGGAAAGACGAAAAGCTATGTATAACATGATTGTAAATATGGACCAATACCATTGCATGAAATTGTGGAGGGAAAATAAAAGAGGGCTTCATTCTTTCTGCTAGTAGATGGGAGGGAGGGGATGTGATTTGATGGTGTGTTCAGCACCTGAGTTCTGGACAGCGGCATTTGAAGGACCAAGGAATTATATATTCAAACTGTGACATGGAAAGCAAATTAAACATTTTATTGTTGATCAAATACTGGCATACTCCAGTGCCATGTTGGGATTCACTTGAGATTCCAGTATTTTATGTAATATGTATGAACAATTAGTAGGCCTGCTTCATAACAAGTAAAATAGTTTGCTCATATGGCCAAAAAAAAATCTAAGCTTAAATAACAGTACTGACCAAATGTGCATTATGGTCTGAGGAATTATTAAAAAGAATATTTTCTGAACAGTAAAATAACTTCAGCACACCAAACTTATAAATTAGTTTTGACTGACTTAATGTCAAGAAGCTGGCATTAATGAACATAAACTGTCTCTGCACATGTATTTTTCTGTGGATGCACATGCCAGTTTGCTGTGTACTAATATAGTTTGTAGAATAGTGAACTATATGAATATTAGTGAAATAAGTTATGCCAAACCACATCATTAAAGAGCATGTTAATACTCTTTATGCAGTAATGCATTACTGCATTTTAAAAACATTTTGTCTGTGTACTTCTTAACATGTTCCTTGAATCTACTGTGAAGAAAAAATTCATCAAAACAGATTGAAATGTAGTTGTTAAAATAGGAAGATAAAATTTTGTGTTCTTGTTTCAACTGTGGGATTTTTGTTTTGGAATTTTTTGACTTATTTTTGTCTTCTGAGCTAAATGAAATAATGACTTTTTTTTTCCATTTTTCTTTTTAGGGATTGATACAAAATTGAAATTCACTCTCGAGCCATCTTTAGGTCAAAATGGTTTTCAGCAGGTAATTTGATTTATTTTTCTCTTGAATTTGTGAAGGAGTGGATTCTTTGCAGCCAAGGTGCTTGGCCTAATTCAGAAGTGCATTTGTCATCATAATATTAAATCAAAGCATATTATTTGCAATTGCATCAAGAGCTGTTTCATTAGTATTTGGAAAATGGAATGGGCTTCCACTGTTTACTCAGATATTTCCTAAATCCTTGTGTCCTAGAATATTATACTTTTGTCCCATCGGCAAGTAATTAATCTCTATCTTCCCTGTGAGTGGATTAAGCAGTTAAACTCTGAAATGTGTGCAGTAAAATGAAATGAATGTACATGTCTGCAAGGTAGTAAATGTTGCTATACTGTAGCATTAAACCAATGATGGATATTTTACATTTTTGGATGCTTTTGCTTTTAGTGGCATGATGCTCTCAAAGCAGTGGCCAGACTGCCGACAGGCATCCCAAAGGAATGGCGGAGAAAGGTAGGTAGACCTCTATGCCTTGTGGGCCATATTGCCTGTAGGTTTCTCAGGAGAGGTGAATTACATCAACATAATCTGTTGGTGGGTTTTATATCAAATATTTGGACCTTTTAAGTTGAACGGGGGATTTTTGCTTGTTTGCATTATTCAGTGAAAACCCCACAGGGCAGCTGGAAAGGCCAAGGAGACAGGTAAAGATGGTGTTTTCAATTGTTGGGCTCTTTCTGCTTGAGACTTCGGTAACTTATTCTGGTGCAGATGTTATTGCTTCATTCTGTCAATCTCAAGAAATTGCACTGGTGAAATTGCCCCCACAGCTGAAGATAACTGAGGGAACATATCTGCAGTGTAGACTGTCACACTTAAGTTGATAGATGCTTAATACTGACAAGAATGCTTATAAAAACAGTTGTTAGGGAAAAGGCAGATTACCAAAATTATGGAAGTTCAGAGTCAGGAGTGATGTGGAATGGCAGAGTGCACCATTAACGGGAAATTGCACTGAGTTAGTGTTGTAGGAAAGGGTCCATTGGGATTTTGCTAGACTTACTTTATTGCATTCTTCAACATTTGAAGTCCTCTAGTGTAAAAAGAGGCATGTCTATTAATTTTTTCTTTAAAACTGAACCACACAATCTCAGCTTTAAAAACACAGTTTTAATAAAAATAATATTTTTAAAGATTTATAAAATATGTGTAGTTCCATATATTTCTGTTGCATCAGCCTAATTTCCTTTTTCCTATTATTGCTATATTTCCAAACTGAACTGTACCTCTTTACAAATCAGGGGAGAAGGAAGAGATGGCTTAGTGGCATTGCTTTCATCACACCATGATGAATTTATTTTTAATCTACAATTTCAGTGAATCATTATAATCATCTAACAGCCTTTTTTTTTCCTGGAATTTTCGTTTCCCACACTCCAGAAAATGTCTGGCACTTTTCTGTGGTACATGAGTGGCAGAGATCATAGAATCACAGAAGGGCTGAGTTTGGATGGGACCTCTGGAGGTCATCTGGTCTAATCCTTCTCCCCAAGTAGGGCCACCTACAGCTGGTTGCCAAGGACTGTGTCCTGGTGACTTTCGAATATCTCCAAGGACAGAGATTCCATAACCTCTCTGAGAAATCTGCATCAGTGCGCAGTCATCCCCACAGTAAAAATTTATTCCTTGGTGTTGGAGCAGAACATCCTGTGTTTCAGTTTGTACTCATTATCTCCAGTGCAGTCACTGGGTGTGGATGGGAAGAGCCTGGCTTCATCCTCCTTGCACCCTCCTTTCAGGTGTTTGTACACACTGGTAGGATTCTGCCATAGCTGCCTTTTCTCCCTTTTGAATGGTCCCAACTCTCTCAGCCTTCCTGCATAGCAGAGATGCTGTGCAACTGGGTGCCTCCAGCATATACTGGTGCTTGGTATTATTTCTCCCCAGAGGCAGGATTTTGCACTTCTCCATGTTGAAATTCATGAAGTTCTTGTCAGACCATTTTTCCATCCTGTCCTGGTGTCCTTGGGCTTATCATTCACTCCTCCCAGTTCTGTGTAATCAGCAGACTTGCATATGCTCTGCCACATCATCCAGCTCAGATCTGTCATTCCTTTTCACTCTGTCCATCTCTATTTGCTCACGTGTGACCACATGATGCTAACCAAAGAAGTAGTGGTAAGAAAAGAGATGTTGTCTTTTTACTGCCTGTTGGGGGTTGAATAATTTTTTTTCCTTTTTGTGGAATTTTCTTCCCATTGTTATGCTAAGTACTTGTGGCTACAACTTAGTTGCTTCTCACCTGAAGGTGAGGGGAGGGGGAATGGACAAAGGGGGCTGGAAAAAGGAAGGGTGCTGGGGGGGAGAGTTCTCTCACGGCTAGNGGAAAAGGGGGGGGTGGTGGGGGGGAGAGTTCTCTCACGGCTAGCACGTGGAATTGGAAGACAGTGGGGGATCCTGTCCGGCATCCTTCCCCACGAGTTTTCAATGCCGGAGACCACGTTTCCCTGCTGTTAGACCTTGCCCTGCTGCTTTTCCCATTTCATCCTACTACCTATTTTCCCGAGCAACATGGACGGGCCGTGAGGAGGGTTGGCCTCCGCCCTCCCACGCACACTTGAGCTGCCGCAGCCGGTGCCGCTGCCATCACCCAGCCCTCTCCAGCCTGCGCAGGAGCTGCACTGCCCACAGCACTGGTAACTGAGCCCAGGAAAAAGGAACCTGTGGCCAAAAAGGGACTAAAATTGAGCTGTACTGTTCTGTTTTGTTGTCAGTTTCTAAAATTGTTGTTGTTTTCTGCTGTTTGCCTGGTTAGATATATTAGTAAAGAACTGTTATTCCTGTTCCCATATCTTCTGCCTGAAAGTGTCTGATTTCAAATTATAGTGATTGAAAAGGAGGGGGTTGCAGTCTCCATCTCGGGAAAAAGGGGGTTCTTGCCTCTCCTTGGCAAATACCTGTCTCTCAAACCGAGACACTGCCATTCCCCAGGTTCACAATGATTTGAGGATAGATACCAAAATACAGGAAGTATTTTGTGGTGGCAGCATGCTGATTGCCTCCTTTGCTGTCAACAAAAGGAGCAGGTTGACATCTGCTTTGTTGTTGTGGCGTGTTTCGTTTCTGGGGCTGGCAGAGATAAAGAATGCAGTCAAACAACATCAGTAGGATGTCAGCAGTGCTGAGGCTGTTGGGAGGCAGAACAGTGGCATTCCTCCACATGGGTGACTTCACAAAAGTGTGTGGGAAGGGATATTTAAATGCAGAAAACATGAGATTCTGGGAGCTGTCTATAAATTCTTTCATCATGTAGCTATGTAAGTGTTTAAATCTGTGGGAAGTGTCTAAATTGCTTTTCTCACTTGAGTGAATTAGTGGCTTATATAAAACTTGACCAGTTAGCTTTCATTTCTTTCCGTTTCCTGAAAAAAATGTCCTTTATTGTTACTTGTTTTCATTGTATGATCTGTCGTGTGCCTTTCATGATTCAGGAAGTTTTCAAATCTTTGATAAACGTCCAGCCTTTGTCTTGGATATACATGCAAAAATCTGTTCTGGAAATTATTAGGCTTTAAAAGTAGTGAAAATATTTGTTTCAGAACTCCCTGTAGCACTGACAGTTTAGAAAGCACTCTTATAAGAGAAGTTGTTCTGATCCAAGTCATGCTTTCAGATCTATCCCAAATGGTGAATACTAAATGCTGTTTGTTCTGCAAAATCATCAGAAGATACTTCTGATAAAGACAAGCACCAGCACCACTAAATTTCTTTGGGGAATTTCCAGGAGCTGTATTCATGGCTTCATTTGAAGAAAGCCAGCAGGAGTGTTATGCTTTTGTAAAACTCTTTGTTGATTATGAGGATAGAAGGTCTGAACTGACAGAGGGTCCTTGCTTTGTGTTTCCATCTTGGAGGGCCCTTGTGAATTCACTTATAGCTGACTTGCATCTTTGTAAGCAGTCCACAGATCTGGATGCTTAATGCAGACCATTTCCTTCCTTTCTGTTTTAGGGAGCAAGGTATTATTTTAATTGTGCAAAAATTGTTGTAGCTAGAATCCTCTTCTGCATATTTCAAGTCTAACAGTAGATCATGTATGTGTGAAGCTGATAAAATTAATCAAACAATATATATCAGAACTTTTTATTTTATTAGAGAAGTAATTAATTTTGCCATATGTATTTCTAGGTTTGGTTAACCCTGGCTGATCAGTACTTACGCAGTATAGCCATTGACTGGGACAAAACCATGCGTTTCACATTCAATGAAAGAAGTAATCCTGATGATGACTCTATGGGCATCCAGATAGTAAAGGTATCCAGCTAATTTGTTATTTCTTTTCTAATTTTTTAATGAAAAGTTGACATTTGAATTGGAATTTATTTTCATCTCTGAAACTGCTTTGGCAAAAACTGTATCCTAATTCCCTTTTGCTCTCCAAAGTTTTTTGGGTTTTGGCTGCTTTGGCCCTTTTGCACTAGTCTGGTTAGTGTTATCTGGGAAAAAATGCCATTTCTGGGGTTTTTCTCCTTCATTTTTACTTTTTTTTAATTTTGAAAAGGTATTGGGATTTAGTGAAGACAAAAGAACATGAGTGTGATTTTTCCTTCTCTGTAAATAAACATATATGTTTTCTGGGAGTAAAAGCATGTTTTGAAATACAGCAAATGAACATTTTTTAGTTGTTTTACTGGAGTGGAACACATTTGCCTATTTGTGTTTGTCACCTGATTAATGTTTAATATTTAAAGCAGTCAGCCATTTTGTACATTTTGCCTTTCACTTATCACTTAAATTTCAAGGCCACAGTTTCTGGCTTGTATGTTTTGAAAACTCAGTTATCTAGTAGTTCTTTTATACTTTGATAAAAACAGTTGCTCTTTTTTGTTCAATTAAGCAGCTGTTATGTCTTGCCTGTTTGAAATGAAGAGATCTGTTAATATCTTCTGTGGCAATGCCTTATGAACATCTTTTAGGAGACTTGTTTACTTAAGGGCTTGCTGGAACAATTTCTTTTGGGTAAGCTAAAGGTTTAACAGATTAAAAAATAAATGTCATCGACTTTGGGAGTATGTACTGGGAGGGTGGAAGTGGAAGGAAAACTAGGACAGGCAAGAGAACTAATGGGGGCTGGAAAATACACATCTTTTCTCTGCTTGTCTTGTAATTTTTATTTTTATTTCTTTTTCCTTTGAAGGACCTTCACCGAACTGGCTGCAGTTCTTACTGTGGCCAGGAGGCAGAGCAAGATCGAGTGGTATTAAAACGTGTTTTGCTGGCTTATGCCAGGTGGAATAAATCTGTTGGCTATTGTCAAGGATTTAACATACTAGCTGCACTTATTCTGGAAGTAATGGAGGGCAATGAAGGGGATGCCCTGAAAGTGAGTGAAATATTTTTTTTCAGTGTTGAAGATTGCTTTTAGTATACTAACTTTAGAACTTTAGAATAAACCAATGTGTAAATTTGGAGACAACCTAAAAGAGCAGGAACCAAAAGAGTTAGCTGACTTATATCAGTGATTTTTTTAAATTTTGTTATCCTGTCTGAGCTAAAATGCATAGTTTGAATGTTATTACTGTTAATTTTTTTTTTTAATAAATGGGACCACTGCTACTTACTGTAGGGTATCTTTTCCCATAATCCTAAATCTGCTTGCAAACACCATAGGTAGCTGAAATATTAAAATTTCATTATCAACGTCTTATGTGGCAGCTCCATGTGAGGAGCGGCTACATTTCAAAGCAAATCCTAGGAAAACACTAAATATTCAAAATGAAAGTCACTTTGAAGCTAATTTTTGGGCTACATTAGTCTTGCAGTGTTTTGCTTTCTTAGATGGTTTTTATTGTAAATAAAAGAAAGCTTCATGAAATTTATAATATGTTGGAAAATGGAAATACAGTTTACTACAGGATCTGGTTTAAGGTTTGGCACAATCTTGTGCAATTTCCTTAAATAAACTTGCTCATATGTGTGAGCTGGGGCCCAATTAATAAAAGATGACTGTGACTCTTCAGATATTGGGCTGTTTGTTTTGCTTTAGACAATTATTTAAATATGGTAAATAGCTTAAATCACTCAGAACTCCTAAAATATAAAGCTTGTGGCAGTACAGTCCAGCTAGCTGGTATTTAATCCTTCATTCTAGGCAGCTGCCTGTAATAGGAGAAAAATACCATTATATACCACCTTTATATCAGAAAGTAAAATTTCCTTTCAATAATTCTTGCTTAAGATTTTCTCAGTATTTTAAACTGTAACTTATCACATTTTATTGTGACCTGTCCAGAAGCTCCCCAAACACATTGTGGTAGCATAAGAAATATGATTGCCCAAGGTGTATGAAGTCCAAGCTGATGATAAGAACTGTGTGCATCCTTATGTGTTGTCTGTTATTGTGAGTTGCGTCAGACTCCTTGTGTGGAGGAGACGATGGAATGGAGCCAGACTGCCCCAGGGAGGTAAAGCACTGAAGGCTGTTTGCACCAAAACTGGTCCTACCTGGCAAAAATAAGAATGGAAAATAAAGTCTTTTCCAAGCTTAGTGTGTGGGCTTTGCAGGGATGGAATTTTCTCAGAAGACAGAGGAAAGAGGGGAAGGGCAAAGAAAGGAACAGAGTGGATGGGAGGAAATAAGAATTTGGTGTTAGCATGTGATGGTTTTGTTGTAGTCACTGCCACCTAAAGCAAGCGGTGAGTGAACAGCTACAGAGGCCTGTAAAGGTGCCTTCAGGACTATATCTATAGCGTAGCTGTATCTGGGTTATTGTAGAGTCTGGGAGTTAAGGGAGCAAGGGCTTTCTCAGGTCTTGCCAGTCAGGTCCCATTTCTGGGGAGGACATTATAAACAAAAGCTCTGTCTGGGAAGCATCTCCCAGAGGCTAGGAAACAACAGGTATTACTGATGCCAAGGGGCTTTAACAGCACAGGACCCAACATGGTAGCTTCAGTGAATGCCCAGCCAGTGATACTTGAGTGTTCACTAGTTAAGGTAAGCATTAAGTTAAATCCCTGGAGTTGCCTCAAAGTTAGCCTATAGTAATTATGGTAAGCAAGAAAATCCCAACTTGCATGCATAGAAATTATAAAAGTCGCATAGATACTGAAATTCAAAAAAGTTTTTCTTGCATGTTATTATGTGAAAATGCTACAGAATCAAATAATAAAAATAAATACATAGAGATGTGTTACGAAGAAAGCATCTATTGCAAACTGGTAAATACATGAAGTGCTTTTTAAAAAAAGTCTTCTCAAGCAATTCACATGTTGGTGAAACAGAATGAACTTCAGTGTTGCGAAAGATTTCTGTTCTTCTCTATGCTCTCATATATCAGAGAGCAGTGAGGTAATAATACTAAGTGAGAAGGTAGCAAAGGCCTTTATGGAACGGTGTCTTTAACATGGAGGTTTATAGCTTATGTAATTAATGAAAACACAAATAGCATAGTTTTAAGTTAATATTGCTATATTAAATTACTCTTCCATTGGCTGAAATATATCTGAACAAAATAAAACACATTTTTCCAAGACGGTGAGGTGACTGACTATTCAGCAAAGGTTAGGTAATGCATCTTACAAAATATGAGGCTGTCATGTAGAAGCTGTTGATTTGCCTATGTGACTACTGATCCACATGCTTTAAAACATGGAACATAAGACTGCTATTGCCAAAGAAATCCTGCAAGGACAAGTGACAGTATGTGGTCACAAGCAGCTGGGAAAGAAAAGAAAGCAGTAAGGCTATGTCAGGTAGTGCTCTTGGTAGTCCTGTGTCTGAAAAGCTGTTTCTGTGGGCATCTTATGAAAAGTGAGGGATTGGAAGGAGGATTATCTCCTATATATGAAGGTACAGTGCTTTTCTTGAGAATTAAGGTCTTTATGAAACATGGTAAGGATGCTCATATGAGAGAAACGGAGATGAGATGCAGCTGGGATGACTGCCATGCAGGCTCTCTGCATGTGGTTGGTAGAATGGCCATAGAGGTCATAAAAGATCCTGAAGTGAAGGTCAGTGTCTTCTGTTAGGCTGTGATAAACATCAGCTTCTGCATTTTTTTTCTTGCATTTGTTCATTCTCAAAAGTTTGACAGTATCCATTTAATCCATTACCATCCATGTAGTTGAGCTGCCTCACTTGAAACAGATGTCTGCCTAAAATGTCTCACACTGCTTAATTTAGCACCTTTTAAAGTGACAAGATGGAGTGCAGCACATGGTAATACATCACAGTAAAATGTATGGAGAATCTCTTTTTAAAGAACAGTACCTTGCATTTTGAGAAGGAAAGTAGGGGATTTGCAAGATTAGTCTTCTAGTTATAGCATTAACCAGAGAAGGGAGAGTGAGACTCTCTAGCAATGAAGAATCTCACAAACAGTTCCAACATCAGAAGTGTCAAAAATTGCTTTTGGTGTGGGTAATGCTGCCAACTTGGGCATAGTTTACTGTGACATTGATTTCAGTCATGAATTTCAGTAATTTCATGATTCATAAATTTTGGACAGTTTCAAGAGGCCTTTGCATCTTGAATACTTGTGGATGCCTAGGGTATCTGAGGATGCTTAGTGATAATATTTTCTCCCCATATAAGTGGAGGTGCCATAAGCATGTGTTTCCACTGGCTCCAATTCATTCTTTAGTGAACAGAGAAATTTTATTTTTCTGTTATTCCTAAAAAATAACTGCTCTGTAAGTCCTACATGATAGTCTTTAATTTTGCCCACAGATCATGATTTACCTAATTGATAAGGTGCTTCCTGATAGCTACTTTGTCAATAATCTCCGTGCTCTCTCTGTCGATATGGCTGTTTTCCGAGATCTTTTACAACTGAAGCTTCCTGAACTGTCCCAGCACTTGGACACCCTGCAAAGAGCTGCTAACAGAGAAAGTGGAGGTTTGTTACACAGAAAATGCTATTAAACTCTGTCTTGCTGTTGTTTCATCTGAGCACTGATTTAAAAATACAGTATTTTAAGTGTTTACATTAGTTTATTGCTTAAAATATGTATTTTAAATTGTTAAGATGAAATATGATGGTTTCCATTATTGATAACCTTAACATAAATAGGTGGTACTTCTAGGGAAATAATTTGGTCCCACCACTAGCTGCAAACAGAATTGTGTTGACAAGAATATACAAAGCATGTAGTGACAAAACTAACACATAGCTTTGTACAAGGGCTACCTTGGAAAGGTAATTTCTTGCCTTAGCTCAGGATAGGTGTCCTCCTACTGCTCTGTGTAGTTGCTGGCTCATATAGCTATTCTGGGAATAGTTACAATGTGAGAGCCAGTGGGGGCTGGTTAGTATTTCTTCACCTGGATCCTTACACACACACAGGTGCAAAACTCAGAAGTACATCTTGAGTTGGTACCTGAAAACTAGCTTTGCAGTGCGAAATCTTTTTTTTT
>VXBI01007802.1:0-44093 GCA_013397375.1 Toxostoma redivivum | reverse complement strand
TTTTTTTTTTTTTTTTTTTTGTGGCATAGCATTCTGTCCAGACTTACAGCACTTTCGTTTGGGAATGTTCTGAGGGGGGCAGGAGGTTTTTTTTAGTTGATTTGGTTTCTTTTTCAGTTGGGAAGCTAAGTGTACCCTGAGATCCACCTTAGAAAAGATCTGCTACTATATTCCATGTGTATATGCCCAAACTCTAAAAAACAAAGAAATGTTATCAAGGAAATATTTGGTGTTTGAAAGTGTTTTCACAGGCTGGCCTCTCTGGTCATGGCCTTCGGTGCATCAGTAGGCACTGGGATATGTTCACAAAATGTTCTCTGAGCATAACAAAAAAGTAAAACTTTAGATTTTCAGGCTGAAATATACTATTTTCGTTGAAACTTAACAAGTACAGCAGGATATTAAAATAATAGACATGACTTTACAGATACAGTCACCTTCATCTTATCACAATATAGATAAAGACTTATGCAATCGGTGAAACAATGCAGCATTTTGTGGGGAAGTTGGTGGGTTTGTTTTGTTTCTTTTTTTTTTGATAAAAGTTTTTATTTTATATGGCTTTGGGGAAGGAGAAACAGTCTTTCTGATATAAGGGGAAATATGTGTGGGGGTTTATTCCAGGGTTTAGTCCAAAGCCAATGGTACTGCTTAGTTTTTTGCAGTGCAGCAGAATGGAAGGTGACTGTAATTTTTCCGTTGTTCTTCTCAGCTTATCTTTGGACAGCTGCAGGCTAAATAAGTTTTGAGCAATAACAGAGGTGCTAGAATGTCTAGTGTATTTTATTCAGTAGTTTATACTGCTTGTAAAATGATAGTAAATTGCAGTTACTTCAAATAACTTGGGTTTTGCTTGTTTGTTTTTTTAACTTCAGGAGGCTATGAACCCCCACTTACAAATGTCTTCACAATGCAATGGTTTCTGACGCTCTTTGCCACCTGTCTGCCTAACCATACAGTTCTGAAGATCTGGGATTCAGTATTCTTTGAAGGCTCTGAAATTATACTGAGAGTTGCTTTGGCTATCTGGGCAAAGCTAGGAGAGTAAGTGGTAATTTTTATCTGATTTTTTTTTTTCAGTATGAGCCATGTTTAACTTGTGTTTTCCTTAAGATGTTCTAAATTCTAAATAAGACGAAATCTTTCAGGAGAACAATTGTTTTGAAAAAGCTGCAAAAAGTACCTTTATGGTTTCTTAAAAATACGTGATTCAGACATCATGTCAGAATTAATTAATAATAATTAATTGAATAATTAATTGACCCTTTTTGCAGAAAATGTCTCCAGTTGTTGGAGTTGTCTGTGTGCTGTGCTAAAAGGTTGGACTTTCCTGAACATAAGCCTCTGAAAGAACTAGTAAATACTCGGGGTAGACACACACAGAGATTTGAGGGTGACCAAATTTAATTGGGTACCTGAAAGTGAGGATGTTCATTCCCTTAGTTTCACTTAAGGAGACTTAAGAATTTGAGCCCATTGGCTTTGCCCAGTACAAGAGTTGAGTGTTATTAGGGAATGACCTTGTGGTGCATTAGTCTTTTGTCTTAAGGCCTAAAAAGGAATTTTCCTGAAATTCTCTGCTTTTAAGTGCATTTGAGCCAAGTTTCTATTACAGTTCGTTATGGCCTTGGAAACTCACCACATGGCCAGACCACAAGAGATAGTTCTTTAAACTCCTCTGTTGTCAAAGCAAATATTTGCGTTCCAAAGAGTTTACAGTGTCCCCAGAGAAATGAGTTTTGTCACTGGCTTCAATGGGAGGTGTGAGCTCTTAAAGGTCAAGCAGATGTTAGTTCAGCTGGAAATATTTTGCAGCTGTCATCAGCAGCTTGTGATGCCTATTAAAACTCATCTTCCTTTTTACTCTGAAACTGAACTACTGAGATTTATGTTCAGTTCTGTCCTTGGAGATTTCATTTCCGTTTTTCTTTCTGAATAAATTAGCACTGCGGGCCAGTAGCATTGTACAAGGATTTGTTTAGTACATTTAAGTTTTAATCTGAAGAATAATAATTAGAATAATAAATTCCTGAGAGCTGTTTTTATATATTCAGTTCATTAATGAAGCTTGCATGAATCATTTGCATTAGGATTAAGTTGTATGTAGTCACACAGTGTTTTAGATAAAACATTCTTCCAGTGGATCGCTGTGCACTTAAAAGCTGTAGTTCTGAATGTTACAACTCATAACATGATGAAAAGGAAGTTACTACTTTGAAAATTTTACCGTAAAACTTAAAGAAAAATTAAACATGTTTTAAAAAATTGGAAGAAACAGAATCAAGAAATATATAAGAATGTGTCTAAGAGAATAAGCTGTTCACACTGCACATCTTCTAACTGTTGTTTGTAGGGAATGGGAGAAGATCTGATAAAAGATCTGGGCATTGTTTATGCTGCGAGAAGACTGGGATATTTTTGTTTCTCTTTGTCTACCATTAGAACTAGAACAGGGGGGATTTAAAGAGCTGAGGCCTGAAATAGTGTTCATAGTCTCATGATCTTCATGCTTCTCAAGATTCATTCTTGAACTTAAAATAGAATGGGAAGTACATTTTTAAAAGGTGAGTGGCTCAATCGTACTTCTCTTTTGAGGGAGGCTGAAGGAATGGAGGAAGTTAAATATAGGTGCAGTGGAGAAAGCAGTATATGGAGGTCATGAGAGACTGAAGGTATCAGGGTAGGTAAGCCATAAGTTTGTGATAATTGGCTACATACCCATTGTTTCTACTGATTTATAAAATTTTTTAGCTACATAATCATTCTTTTACCCAAACTATGTTAAGATTTCATAGGAGTTTCATAGCTCAGTGGTTGTTACGTACAGATGCTGAAGGTCAAGGGAAGCTGCTTCTTCTATTGCTGAAGAAAAAAGGCAATGTATTTTTTTTCATTCCAGCATCTGTGTTTTAGAGGAGAGGCTACAATATGTAGCCATCAGTGCACTTCCTTGAGATATAAGTAAAACAGATTTTTCACTTGACAGGAGAGATGTTTAGCAGCTGACCCTAATGTATGTAGAACATCAACTCACAAAAACAAATTACTCATATTTCTCTTCCTCTAGATGACACTCTGTATTTAGAGTGATTCTGTTTAGAGAAATTTGAAGAAAAGTGCAGAAAAAATATCCAATTGGTCCCCCTCCACAAAACAAGACGAACAAAAGCATACTACTAAAGCAAACAAACAACCAAAACCAACATAGCTCCCATCCCTAATTTAGAAGTAGCATTCACAAATATGATGAGTGAATTTTCCTTCATTCTGCATTATATTAACTTAATTATTTTTTAACACAATGACATGTATGAATGCACCTATACTTAATTTATTCCACAGGAATGGTTTCTGGCCAGTGGTTATCTTCCTGTCTGACAAAAAGAAAGTGCAGACAGTGAATTTGGCCATTTGACACATGGTGAACTATAGATGATGAGGCAGTTGAGAAGTCTTTATGCTCCCATTTTGACCTGATGAGAGAACCTCCCTTGTGCTAATAGGAGGCAAAATGTATTGATTCTTGTGCTGTAGAAGTGAAAGGGGCAGAAGGAATAGCCTGTCTGGAGATACATGAATCTAATATCATGAGGAGTCATACTGCTGCAGCTTTTCCAATGTTGTGTGCACAGTTTTATTTGGAAGTCTAGGCAGAATTGTAAATAAACTTTAAAGTTAAGCTTTCTAACAGAAATGCATGTTTTATGATGACAAGAAAATCGGTCTTGTTTTGAACATGTAGAATCATATGTAAAAGTAAAATAAAAACATGTATTTTGATGTAGGCAGATTGAGTGTTGTGAAACAGCAGATGAGTTTTACAGTATTATGGGCAAGCTGACCCAGGAGATGCTTGAAGACAGTCTGATTGACAGCAATGAACTTATGCAGGTGAGTAATTGTTGCAAATTTTTTTTGTGTGTGTTTTCTGTTTGATTTCTTCAGTCTTGATTTCTAACAAATTACATTTTTGTTCAGATACTGCAGAAACCTAAAATCTCCCAAGAATAAAAGTTTCAAATAACTGAGTTGAGCTAGCATGTCAATGAAACAAGAGATGACATGCAGTTAGAGCTAAAATCATATTTTATGTGTCAAATGTAGAGAACTGCTAGGCTTTATTTAATAAAAATGGATTCTGTATTGATAGCTCTGAGTCTTTTGTCATATAATGCTCAATTGGATTTGCACAAGTGAGATGTAGAATCTTTTAGTAGTCACCATTTTTTGCGTTTTCTTTTGTCTTATTTTTATTTTTGGTCAGTTTTTTATTACACTATGTCTTTTTCATTCTGCAGACACTGTGTGAAATAAGAGTTTATGAAGTGAGAAGTGTATAAAAAGTCCTTCATGATTTAAAAAAAACCCCACCATGAACAGTCAGTAGTTACTGTAAACAAAGACATTTGTAGATGATTGCAGTGCCTGAATTCTTAAAGCATATGCCATTGTATGAGAACAAAGTTCCCACATTGTTTTGGAAAGGAGAGGGACTTTAGTATAGCAGATACAATTTATTTTTTAATTACACTTATTCTTGTGATATTTTTAAGGTGTTGTCTACTTAGATGCTTTATAAGTACTTCGTTGCTACAGTTCTGGAACTTTCCTTTTGATGAGTTAGAGCACAGTGATTAAATGGGAGCAAGTACAGAGAACATAATTCACCTGAAACTTTGTTCCTGACTTAGAGGAAGGAAAAAAGTCAGTCTGTGAAGCTACAAAAGTTTAATAACAGTTGTTAGCAGGTGACTTCTATTACTTATTGTTGGAAGACTGTGTTAAAATACACTATTTTCAGTTTTATTATTTTGGTCATTGTTATTTTGTCTGATGAGGAAGCTCTAGGAATGGGAGAAGTGAGTGTTGTGGCTTTGTTTTGCTTCAAAAATGGAAATGCAGCTGGTCAGAGGTACTCACATCCTTTTAAAAATGTGTTAAGGTTACTCACAAAATAGTTCAGATAGTGAGGATGTGTAAGGGAGGGCAGCACAAGCTGACATCTTCTCATTGTGTTTCAGTTCCTGGTCTCCTGTATGGTACAAAATCAAGATGTAGCTTTTATGAATAAGAATAATTTTGGGAAAGCTGGGATTGTGTTTTGTGACTCTGTGGATTTCTTTCTTTGCTGCTGTGTGTAATAGAAGATAAAGCATGGGTAACTTACTGGTTGGAGGGATGGAAGGATTTTCTTTTTTTAACTCTTGCAGTTTCAAATACTAGCAAATTAGCAATCCTTTTGTGCTTCAGCAAAAAATGAGTATTTGGCACAATACATAGTGTTCATAGTGTATATATGTATTTTGTGGCACTGACAAGATTGTTAAGGTAGGATGGCATTGCCACTGATATGGAGAATGTAGCAGGTTTGAGTTCTATGTATGGAGGAGCAGTGTATCTGGTTTATGTGTGTCCTCTCAGTTGAAGAAGCCACAATATAGTTTGTATAGCTTTCTTGAAGTCAAAGGCAGGCACTGGCAGTGTAGCCATCTCTGAGGTCTCCACTCTTTACCCTAAGTGGAAAGAATAAGGAACTACAAGAGTTTACCATCAGGGCATAAAAGTGCTACCATGTATCTGGTTGGAGAAAAAAATTAAAACATATGTACTGTTGCATTAATGAAAAGATACATACTGCTTGAACGTGCTGATTTTTAAATTGCTTTCAGCTTTTTCAGAGGAGTCATCCAGAGATGATTTGTTTTCAATTTTCTTTTCTTTTCCTCTAATAAAAAGCAGAATGATGAATTTACATCTAATACTTTTTACAAGATGGCTCAAGGATTAATATCCTACTGTGGGGAAAGGATTAATATCCCACTCTGCCTTGCCTACACATTTCAGTAGAGCTCGCTGGTGGCAATCATCTCACTTCTCTTTAGACTTGCATAACACTTATATTTGCATCTACTACTTGTCCAGGCTCGCTTAAGCCAGAGTAACAGGCACTTCTTAACCACTGGAAAACAAATTGTGCTCTAAGAGCCTTGTTTCTTCTGGGAGTTAGAGGAGGGAGGTACAACTGATCCTTCAAGGGAAGTGTTGACAGAGCAGATGTCTAAAGTAGAACAGGGAACTCATGTGTTCATTCTCTCCACTAGCACGCATAGTTGCTGCAGTTTTATCCCTCCCATGCAGACAGTACCTATAGTTAGGATGGGGGGCCTTAAAGTTTTTGCAGATTTGGCCCTTATGTGACAAAAGTTCTTAATGTTTTACTGAGAAGAGCATGGAGGCATTGGAGGAGCAAACCAGCCTACAGTTTCTTCCTTTTTCATACTGAAAAGTTTGGGTGAACAAAGAGTAAGTGCTGTACACATCAGATTCTAGACTGGGTATGTATTAGTTACAGTATGGAGACAGAAGGCTGTACATCAGGTGTCTGCAGATATTCTAAAGTGAGTGTACTAAACCAAGTCTGTGCTTTCATGCCTTGTCAGAAAGTGAGCATTTTTATAAGCAGCTAGACTAATTCAATTTGGACACCCAGAAACATTGCAGCACAGACGAGATGAGAAGCCAGCTGGAGGAGAGGCATCCCTTTGTATTTACTAGATCAGAGGGGAACAGGGACTAGTCCTTCTGTGGTACTCTAGCATTTTGGACTATCTCCCTAGGCAGTTACCCTGATTTAATGGTATTAACTGTTATCTTTCTACTTGAGTAGCACTTTGTCTATTTTGGGGGGGGTTTGTTTTTGCTTTTGCCTTTTGTTTTATTTTCTTAGTCAAAGTGGAAAGAAAGAAGAGCCTTAAAACAGTGAGGGGCAGCTATGGAGATAAGTGTGTTTGATAAGTTGTCTGCAAAATGGCTTACCCTGTTTGGAAGCCACAGCCCATCACCTCCTATATAGTGTTCTGCTGAGGGAGTGTAGACAGCTTTGCATTTTTAGAGTAAGGCAAAGGATTGTCAAATGATTTAAGGGATAGAATAGAGGGATTTTGTCCTTGTCCCTTTTCTTGTTCCCAGGATCTGTCCCTTATGTAAATAAGATGCTAAGTTTGGCTGCATCATGCTTTTGTGTGTAGGCTATTTCCCCCTGTGACAGTTGCCCAGAATAAACCAAATGGCATCCAAGGCTGTGTAAAAACTAGAAGAATGCTTTGACTGAATTGTTGCTGGGAGGATATCAGAGGTGTTGGTCGACAATATTTTTTTTAATTTCCAGTGGAACTTGCACTGGCATAAAATTTCTTTTGTGGATCTCTTAGCCAGGTGGTAAGCAAGGCCTGCAATTATAATCTGATAACAATAGTTAAGATAAAAATATGTATGCTAAATGAAAGAATTTGTAGGAGATGTGGAAGAGACACAGATTGGAGGCAGGCAAAAGCTAAAAGTATAATCTGAAACAGTAGATGTAAAGAGTAAATGGAGGAATTGGAGTCGAGTGTTTCACTTAAAGGGTAACTAGCATATGGAACAAGTTACCTGAGAAGGACATTGACATAAAGAGTAGAAATAAATTCCAGACAAACCTCCGGAGAGAGTTGAAACATATGGGGGAAAAAAAAACCCTAACAGGAAAATGTGGTGGGGATCAAATAAGCAGGCAGACATGTTGGGCCCGGAGGTAGGTCTTTCTCCAGATCATAAAATTCCTTTGTCTGGTAGACTGATGGGAAATCACTGTTCAGGCCTTAGAGAATATTTTTCTTTCACAGTAGCACTGTAGTTAATGGAGTAGCAAAACTTCAGTTCATATCTGGATTTTTGAAGGCATCTTCCTTTCCTTAGAGTCTGTGCATGGCTTGAACTGTAAAAGCATTCTCACACAGAAGCCTGTTGAGGTACACTATTGCCCTGTCTCTGATTCAGACATGGGTGTACTTCCTGCTTCTCAGTGCTTACATCATTGCCATTAACAAAACTTTTTTCCTTCCTTATGTCAGGAACTGTCTAGTACTGAATTCATATTTGCAATTATCCTTAGTGTATTTAGCATAGAAAAGTCATGGTTCAAGAATGGGTTATGTAGAAAATGTTCAGAATTTCCTTTCATCTTCAATGAGGTCATTTACCTTCAGATGAAAATGCCACTGACTTAATAGCACAGGAAAAAATATGTAAGTGAAGATTTACTGTCATAGCTAATGAGAAAATTTTATGTTGCTGTCTTTCAAATGATATTCACTTTTCAGGATGTGGAAAATCTTTAGTATTTCAGAGAAACTATGGGAAATTATATTTTTGGTTTTGTTTTTTTATTCTGACATTGAGACTCTGAATGAATTATTTGGCAGTTACTTGAAGGTTCTGAATAGTGAACAAAAGCACAGGAAAAAAAGACAAGTAAAGTATGTAGGAAGAAATCAGCAGTGATACTGCAATGAATATGATGTATCTTTATGCCAGGTTGGCTGGTTACTTACAGCAAAAATAGTGCTGAAAGGAAATGCATTTGCAACTATGTATCTTTTTAAACTCTGAGTATTGACATAAAGAAAATCTATTATCATTTTGATGATCTTGTTTTAGAAAAACAACTACCTTTACCACACCAAACCCCACCTTTAGCCTCAAAACCAACCTGAGTTGGTTGAAATTGAGGAAAGAAAACTTGGATAATGTTGGATCCTTTCTCTTTAGCTATGATTTTTGTACTGGCTTGATTTCTTTCACACAAGCTCTTGAGCTTCTCAGGTAAAATAATGAATCAGCTTACAGTCCACATCAATGAGGATCTATCTAGTGCTATCTAGTGCCTTCATATCTATGCTAGTGCTAATGCTTTGTTGAATACTTGAGCAAAAACTTAGGTCTTCTGGAAAGACCCCCCAGATCCTAAAGGATGCATTCATATAAGTGAAATCATAATTGGAGGAGGATTTCCAGTGTGCTGGCAAGAAGGGGTTGACAATAAATATTACATGAGTATAAGAGTTGTAAAGGATCCTACAGCTCATGTTTTCAGTTCCTTTTTTTTTTTTAACTGAACTATGTCGTTTTCTAGTGAGACAGTATTTATTTTACTTACAGGAAATACTGACTGAGTCATAAAACTAGATCATTTTCTTATAGCATGTGAATTTGGAAGAAAAAATATGCCATTAATCCTGCAAGACTGTGAAAGTGTGTTAATGGAAAAAATCTTTTGTGAGACTGTTAATTAAAGCAAAAGTTTTTAAAGTTGCCATTTTTTCCCCCCTAGACTGTTTACACCATGGCTCAGTTTCCTTTCCCACAACTCGCAGAATTAAGGGAGAAATACACATACAATATTACTCCTTTCCCTGCAGCAGTAAAATCAACTTCATTTTCAGGGTAAGTTTGAAATGCACTGCTAATGGTATATAGAGTTATTGTTTACCCTCTGCAGATGGTGAAAAGGCAGGTGGATCCTCCCTTATATGCTTCTAAAAATGATAAAAATGCTCGGTAATGTTTACATTTAAGAATGTATCTTCCTTACATCTCTTATGTTCTCTTTTGACAGAAGGTTAGGCAGAACCAGAGACAGTGATGAAGAAAATGACTTAGATGATGAAGACTCAATTGCTAATGCAATTGGTTGTCTTGGACCATTAAGTGGGTTTTTGGCACCAGAGCTCCAAAAATACCAAAAACAGATGAAAGGTAAAAGAGACTTTAAATTTTGGGCAACACAGTTAGATCTGTATGACCTGGCAGAAATTGTCTGCAGCTCTGTCTGTGAAAGCTGTTACGGCAAATGTGTTTTCTATGCACATAGAGGTTACAGCAGGTACCAAATGACTTGCTCTGTGCTCCATGAAGATGTCAAAGCCAGGTTGGAAGGCTATAGGTGTACAGTAAATGATGGTGTAAATTAAGGATTTGGCTACAGTAATGGTTAGCAAAACAACCCCACAGTGGCGCCCACACACAAAAAAATAAGCATATGTGAAAAAAATTCCACCCTAAATCCATGCATATTTCTGAGACAGCTGTTAGGTATTCAGCATTTTCTAAAGGGTGTACCTTTAGTAAATGATCTTGATCTTTATTAACATATGCATGGCTAGTACTGGAACCTATCAGCAGTGAGTAATTTCTGCAGGTGATTTCACTGCCTTTTTGGCCAAACCTTCAGACTGTTGTATGTTTTGGATATATTCTCATTTTTTTAAAAATTGGTATGGTTTAGGGTGTTCTGAAAAAATGTCACTATTTTTCAAATCCTTCTTCACTGAAATAAAATTTATTGACAGAATTGTATGAACACCAGTGCAAATTCTCTATAAGCAGTACAAAATGCTGATCCATACAAGAAAAGCAAAGAACATTTGTTAACTTGCAGAAGCCTTTATGAAATGGTACTGTATTAACAGTGATTTCACAGTGTCTTGGGAGAGGCCATTTTTATTTATCCCCAATTCACCACCACCACCACCTTACCCTCAAAATAACCCCAGACTGAATGTACCAGTTGCTGTTCATGCTTCATCATTCTTGTGTCTTGGTTTTGCTGAGACCTGTAAGCTGCAATTTTCCTCTCGATTGCTGTGGTGTTTTGTTTTTCCCTTCCTGAGGGACTCTACCTGCTGCTTCAAACTAGCACATAGTCAGAACATCAAACTGTTTGCTATTGCAAACTAAGCCAAAAACAAATAAACATTCCTTGAAGAAGAATTGTCCCCCTCACCCTGGAGTGCCAGGTTGGTGCATCAGAAACAGTTGTGAAAATAATTTGCCCTGCTGCTGTTGTTCTGCAGCTGTTGATCAGAGACATTCTCAAGTTGTCTGATCCTCAGCTGCTCTGTGCCTATCCATTTTGTTGCTACTAGCATCTTTCTCCCTGTGATGTTCTGTTGATGCTTCTTGCTGGTAGCACTAGGTTTGTTGTTTAGTCTCATGCCTGCTTGACTGTAATGTATTTTATAACTTGTGTTGGCCTCTACGACAACTATCTTTAATAATTGAATTTCTTCAGTGGTGGCTTGATGTACTTTTGGATATTTGAAGAACCATGCTTATAACTGCATTGCCATGTTAATTGACTTTTGTACTTTTTAACCTCCCATCAAACCCTTGCTATTCTTAAGTAGTAGTGCTGTTTATAATACTTCTTATTGTAAATAGCACAGCTTAGTTAAATATAGATATAATAAATTTTTAATTAAAGACTACAGTTAAATAAGATGGTAGGAATCAGACACAGACTTCTCTTGGAAATAATCTACAGAAGTACAGATACATTTCTTGAGTATGCCAATTTACTCCTCACCTCTACTTTATTCCCTCCTTCTACAGATCAGAATGAAGAGCAAAGTCTTGGTTCCAGTAACATTGCAGAATTAAGTCCAGGAGCAATAGACTCTTGCAGAAGTGACTATCACACTGCTTTTAACAGCATGATGATGGAGCGTATGACCACTGATATTAATGCACTGAAAAAGCAATATTCCAGGATAAAGAAGAAGCAGCAACAGCAGGTTCAGCATGTGTATATCAGAGCAGGTAACACATCAAAACATGCTTCATTTCCTGTTTTATTACAAACTAACTTTGTCAGGCAAATGACATTCTTTTACATTTAACCTAATAGAGAAAATAAGAAAGATTGATGGAATATGTAATATTAGTAGTAAAGTGGGTACTACTTTATGCAGACAGAAAACGAGGTGATATTTTTTCTTCTTTTGTCAGAATCTGCAGATGATGACCCTGGGGTTTTCTTAGGTCGCAGGGGCCAACTAAACAATGGTATTTAAAGGTGACTTTGCTATCTGGGTGCATTGTGTTGATCTCTGTGATTAAAAACTTAATCTTTGACATTCTTGGAATTGATATGTTGATGCACTGGAAAAAGTGAATGCAGAGATGAGGATGCTTCAGATCATGTGGCAGGTAGATTCCTAGCTGGTCTATATTATCCAAACTCCTCTGAATTCATCTGGGCATGGCAAATTATGCAACCGAAGGAACTGGCTTAGGTATTCCATTGTGGCTGGCAGTTTCCCTGGTCATAATGATACTGTTGTGAGGACTGAGCTAGACATCAGTCCCTTATTTAACAACCCTTGTTATGGAGTCTGTCTCCCTAACTGTCATACTCAGCAGTGCTAGGGTTGAAATGAAATGCACAGCTGAAGGTTTTACAGGGTGTACAAGCTGAATACAGCCCACCCTACTCATTTCCTCCCTGCTTAGGTGCCATCTGAGTTCACCATTGAACCATGCAAATCGGTCATTGTGGAGAATTTTTATTTCTCTTCTAAGTTTTCTACACCTTGAAATGAAAGCAGGAGCATTGGAGCATTGGAATACATGGAGCTGCAATTTTTCATTTGCATGATTTAGAAGGATTTTTTTAAAAAAATATTAGTGAAGTGTTTGAACAAAGGCTGTAGCCAGCATAAATAGTGCAATCAGTAAAATGTTGATTTCCAAGGATGCCAACCTCTACCTTCCAAACACAAATTTTCTAATTTTACTAATCATGATGCAGGGCTGGGTTTGTCATTTAATCAAACTGTCATTTAATCACTAACTCTGAGTCTATTCCTCTGCCTTAATAAGACGTGGTTTTATGCATTAAAAGTACTTTAATTAGTTTTCTATTTTCCAGTCACACAAGCCTCATGGAGGGGTTTATGTGACTGATCTCATATGGAGACTCAATTGCTTCTTGCTGTTGGAAGAGAAATGAAGGAAAGGAGAAATATCAGAAGCCAACATTATTGTTAAATTATCAGTTTTAGTGCAATTAAAAAAATTAAGAAGCTGGTTTTTTAAATGGTTTATTTTCATGGTGTTCCTGGCTCAGAACTTACCCATAGGTGCAAAGCAGTGAAGGACGGCAGAAAATCCTTATATAGAAGATGCTGCATCTCTTAAGACATAAGTGAAATTCAGTGATGATTTTTAAGTTTGGGCTCTTAAAAATACATTCTGTCCTACAAACCTTTGCCATACCTCAAGAAAAGTATTAAATTTGGTGGTAGAGCCTTAGAACATTAATTTGTTTTGTTCTTTAACAATACGGTGTTTCTTTTAAATGCTATCTTTCAGACAAGGGGCCAGTTACCAGCCTCCTCCCTTCTCAGGTAAACCATTCCCCAGTGATAAACCACCTCCTTTTAGGAAAGAAGATGAAATTGAATAACAAGTCTCTCAAAAATGCTGTTATTCACATCCCAAGCCATGCTATGGGGAAGATGTCTCCCATTCCCCAAGAAGATCTTAAAACAAAACTGAACTCTCCGTGGCGCACTCATATACGAGTTCATCGGAAGAACATTGCTAGGGCCAAAGGCCAGCTGGGCTATGGGGATACCGTAGGACTGATAGATGAGCAGAGTGAGAGCTGTAAAACAAATAGTCCTGGTGCAAAGGAGGAGACTTCCAAACATTCTGACTTTGGAGAAAGAGAAGAAGGTGGTTTGGGTGACAGGACTACTCAGAAAGCTGATCAGCAGTTGTCTGAACCAGACTCTATGGACAGCGGTACAAACATGTCCATGGTTCAGCTAAAACTGGAAGCACTGGAACTCACCTCAGATATCCAAACTGATGTGGAGCCAACATCCCATCAGTCCAGCCAGCCACGTTTATCAGAGTCTTCCACTTCATCCAGAGACGGTGGAAACCTGGCTAAATCGCCTCAGCCTGGGAACCCAAAGCCACAAGTCTTCAATCCTTTTCCCAGTGTCAAGCCTCTTCGAAAGTCAGCTACAGCCAGGAATTTAGGGCTGTATGGCCCCACTGAAAGAACACCAACTGTACACTTCCCACAAATGAGTAGAAGTTTCAATAAATCGGCCAGTGGCAACAGTGGGACCAGGAAACGATGATGTGATACTGATACTTACTATTTCTGACAGCAACAAAAGAATTTGTATTGCCTTTTTTTAATGTATGCATGTATATGTGCATTTCTAATTAGCAATTAAGTAACAGGGACAAAAGTGGTTACCAGATATATAAATATGCGTCTTTGAAAATTGTACTTCCATATTATGGGATAGATTAGTGAAGATGCACTCTGGCACCCTATTGTTAATTCTGATGGTCCTGTGTAAAATAAACATTAATTTGCAATGTGAAGCATACTGTTTCTTAAAGTCTAACTCAGACATTGAATCACCAGCTGCCTTTAACCCTTCAGCCTGCCATGGCTGCCTCCTGTCTTTCTGAGCTTGAAGGACAAATTGTCCAGTGCAGCAGACAGGTGTAGCAGTTTTTGTGACTGTTAATCAGTTTCCCCATCTGACCTCATCATCATACTCTTGGAGTAGCTGAAGAAGACACAACTAATAGAAGCACAAGCAGCCCTAGCAATCAAAAGTGTCAAGTTAGGACATCTAGCTTCAGATATTCTTGAGCAGCATTTGGTGCTTCTCTTCCCACTGCAATTCTCTGCTGATACTATTTTTAATATAAACCTAAACATTGAGCATGAGAATTTCAGATATAAGTCCATCCACAGCACAGTTTTGCTCCTTCTCTGTTACGTGTGTACATACATACATTTACGTTACTTACTGCTGGAGAGTTGCAGCACTGTAAAATTAGGAATTAGGTACAACTATTTGTGTAGTTGTATGATATTACTCTGATGTATCTTGGCTTCAATGGATTTAAAGCTATTATCTAGTTTAGACTTGTAGTTAAATAATATTTGCCAGCTTAGCAGTAGGTAAAATATATGAATGTTCCAAAGTAGTTTAGGGGTTTAAATTCTATAAATAGAGTGATTAGATACTTAGAGTGCCACTTCCCATTAAAAGCCAACACATCAGCCACCATGTTAGTGGGATGTGCCTTTGGGCTTCCATGTCTTAATTTCTCTTTGGTGTGAAAGAAAGTGATGAACTGAGTATTTATTCAAAAAACAGAGCTGATAATGCTGTAAGACAAGTATTTATAAATATATGTATAACAGAGGCAGACAGAGAACCTAAGCATGGATCATTCAGCTTCAAGATTGCAAAATCAAGTACTCAAACTCCAAGAAATTCAGGTTGCTCTTAAATCATTGCAGCTCTGTCAAATGCTATGTACTGACTATAATTCTTTACCTTGATTACAAATTTCCTGAGGCATGAAAGGGCCAATATTTTAAACTGCAGTAATGATGAATCAGCAGCATTGTATGTAATATCTTACTTGCTTTAAAAAATTCTTTGTTAAATTTTCAAATTAATATAGTCTATTAATGTATTCCATAACCTATAGTATGTGACACCAGTTTTACTGTATACCATAACTTATAAGCTGTACAATATACTCTGTTCATTGTTGTTGTACCAGTTTTGTTTTGCTGTTGTTTCATGTAAGTGTATGCATATAAAATAATATACAAGTATGAACACTAAATATAAAACAGATGTAGATCAGATCTTGCCCCTGCCTTATTTCCAGGCTATAGTAGTATTGTCACTAATGATTACTTACAGCACTAAGTAAATTTAAAATAATGTAGAATGTAGTCACTGATTATGAACTGTATGTGAATTGTTTTTGCACTGAATTGGAAGAAATGGACTTTTCAAAGATTTTCCTGTGAATAATCATCTCCGGTTTTTCTTAGCTTCAGTGTATCACAGGGCTGTATGCTGAACCCATACAAATAAAAGGACTGTCAGTCTGCAAAACCTGCTAAAATGGTCCAAGTATGTGCATGAATTTTCAACATTTAGTGAAGTAAGCAGTGGGAAATCAGTAAATTATGGGAAAAGAACAACACATTCTAATGATTCAGAGCAAATAATAATTTACAAGTCTGCACTCAGGTCTTCGACTGTTAGTATTGAGGTAGCTACTCAGTGCATTCGTTTGATGATGCTTGCTGCAGGAAATTTTCTTAAAGTACTGCTTGATGAGAAAATAGAATGTCATGGTAGCTACCCTCAAGGTACATTTCTGTACCTCAAAGGACATTCACTCACCTTAAATACTGTTGGAACATACAGCAAAAGCAACTTCATTGCTTAGTACTGAGACAGAACATTAGGATGAGGTCCAAAGAACCAGGGAATTCTGGATAAATTTCCCATTATTTTTTCTGAAAGAATCCCTTGAGCAAATGAGGATTAGTGATGAAGCAAGTTGTGTTTGGAAGAGTGGCATCACAGCACTGAGGGTTCTGGGAAGTACAATGGTGAGAGTCTACTCCATAAACATTTTGTTCTCCTTGAGCTTTCTTGTTCTAATGCTGTCCTCCATGTGACCAAATAACATTTCTGTTTGTTGGGGAAATTCCTTGAGTCTTTTGTTATTTTCGTTTTTGAGAAAGGATTTTAATAGGATCATGCTGACTTTTACTTCTGAGCATGTATTTCACCATCATCAAATGAAAGCTCTCAAAGGACAGGCATTTGATTCCATTTTGTGGACACTTACAATTCTGCAAGTGGAAACAGATCCACAACTATTCAGAGATTATTTGAAATTGTCTATGCTTTGGGGTTAAAAATAGCAGATGGTAGAGATAATTTTTTCAGAATTTCTGTCAGCAAAAGTTGATTTCATCCACAACTGCAGCTATAGTGCAAATTCTATTTTGTGCACCTCACAAAAATCCTACCTCCATTCAAAACAATCTAAGTGGTTACTAGAAAGGCAACAAAACATTATTTCATGCAAAAATAAAATACAGCCCTTTACACTAGTATTTCCAATTCAGGTAAAAGTTAATTTTCAAAATTTAAGACTTCAAATGTGTATCAAACTCTCACAAAATCTATTTTAAACCATGTGAAATTTTTCATATAGAAATAAGTTGAGTAGTTTCACTGAACTGTAGTTTTCCTTGACCTTCTTTGCAAGGAGTTACCTCATGCCCATCCATGGGCAGTAGTAGCATCTGGATGAGTGGCAGGGAGCCAGTATCATCTGACACCAGCTCCACTGAAGTATGAAGAGATAGAAAACTCATCCAAATGCATCCCTATCCTAGTCAATGCTTTGCTTCAGTTTTACTTGCTTTTTATTGGTGAAAGATTCATTCAAGGCAGGGAGTTGTCATAGAGGCCTGCCAGTGATTTGAGATGTGCAGTCATGCCGGCGTCTTGGTTTGAAAGACAGGTGTCTGCTAAGAAAGGCAGGAGCCTCTCTTGAAATGGAAAATGTAAACTCCCTCCCTTCAAATTATTATAATTTTGAAATTAAGGGGCTCTCCGGCAAAGATATGGGAATAGGAATAACAGTCCTTTACTAGAAAAAATTAAAATAGAAATACAGTATTACAAAAAAAAGACCAAATCTAAAACACTGACAGAGTCAGAATACAACCTGACACCCTGTCAGTCAGGATGTTGATAGCAGTCCCATTAAATGGTTACTGCAGTCCTCCTGGATGACAGGTGTGGCTCAGTTGAAGCAGTGCTCCTGTAGAAGGGTGCAGTTTTCCTCTGAAGGTCCAGTGATGATGTAGAAATGTCTGGTTTTCCTCTGGAATCCAGTGGAAAAAAAGGCTGCCTCGGTCTTCCAAATCTCAGTTTTTACCTAGGTGGAAAGGCTTGGCTTCTCCCCCTGGTTGGAGCATCTCCCAGTGGGATGATGTAATTTTATCAGTCATGCAGTGGGACTCAATGGCCCATTAACAGAAGATATCTCCCTGCAGGGAGGATGGGTTGTGGAAAAGATAAAGAACACTGCCCCACCTGGTTTTCAACAGATAGAATACATACTTTTGTTCACATCCTGTATTGCAACCTAAGACAGCCAGAAAAGCACTCTCAGGCTGTATGCCATTAGCCAGCAGGGACTGATGAGGTGACTGGTTTCTCAGGCAGCCAGAAGCTGCTCAGACACCTTTGAATACCTCTGTTAGCAGCATCCTTGGGAAGGTGTGCCCCTTTGTGCGAGGGGTGAATCCAGCGCAGTGCAGGAAAATGGATATGTGAAGGATCTTTGCTGCACACCCTTTCCCACTGAAGAGCCCTCAGGGCTTGCAGCAGCTGACCGGCTGATACAAGATATTTGACACAGTTTAGGACATAGAAGTGTTTTGCAGTGTCAGAGCATGCTCAAGCTCAGCCTCCCCAGCCTGCAGGATGCCATTTCCACTGTGCTCTGACCAACAAGCAGCACACAGCACTTACTGGCTCACCACAGGTTTAAAAAGAACCACAAATGCTTCCAAGTCTTTTTCTGATAAAACTGTATCAAACCACACTGGTTTACCACAAATAAGTAGGCAGGCATAATGGTGGCACCGGAGGCAATACATGTGGATGGAGAGCTTGGGAGAAGGGAAGGAGCAACTCATCCAGGCAAAAGGTACAAGAACTTTTGAGTGAAAGCAAACTTCTTGGTGCCTCTGTGGCTTTTTAGGTTTTCTGTTGTTTTTGTTGTAAACAACATATCCATGACATGCTGCTTCCTGCTCATCCTTCCTGTGTTCAAAGTGGTCATGGACTTGTGTGATACCAGCAAGGTGCACATCCTGCAATGGTGTTGTCCACTCAGTTGGTAGCCCAGTGGTTGCTCCTGGTCTGGCAGGAGCCAGCCCTGACAGGAGGGAGATGCCAGTGGAGAGCCCTCTGATGAGGTTCACCGTGACTTGCTTCACACTGAGCCATCTTCTTCACTGAGCCTTCTGAGAAGGGTCTTCTCTCATGGATGTATATGGTTTTTTTGTTCTCACTTGTTGGTTTTCTGATGTTTTATATTTGTTGGTGTCATGGGGAAATTTTTTGATCCTTTCCTCATTTTTTGAACACTATCAGGAAAGACAAGTGCTTTCTGCATCTCAGGACTCAATAATTTTGCAGCTGTTCCTCTCTGTTTGGCTTGTATTTTGCCTTTGGGAACTCCCAACCTGTACTCATATACTCATACTAGGTGTTTGATGAGAGTTTTCAGGAAGATAAGGATAACCATGCTGGTTGGCTTAGCCCAGTGGCTTTTCTCTGACAATCAATGGGTGGAAACGGCCAAGAATTGAGTCCTGTAGAAACACAGTACATCCAGAGACAGCCTTCCCTTGGGGCAGTCATTCAATTTTGTCTGGGTTGAGTACATCACACAGAGGTGAGGTGGATGGCTGGCTCATCCACAGTGGCATGCTGATCTGGGCAGCTGTGTGCACAGCAGGGACCACAAACAGAGGTTCATATGCAAAATTTCCTCCTTCATATGAGAATAATAATAATAATGGAGACATGGCCAAGAATGAAAAAAATAATAAACATCACAAAGTGTGAGCCTGAAGCAAAAGCTGTACTGCTAGGTGCTGGATTGTCTCTGTGGGCTCCACTTGAACTTCCAGCCTTATGGTGATTCCCTCCTTCCAGGCTGACTGGCATCCCCTTGCAGGGGAGATGACAGAGGACTTAGCTGGAGGCATCCTCCAAAGGGGCAGAAGGTGGGAATGGACTGGAAAGCCTCACAGACCCTCAGAGGGTCAGACATGGCTTAAAACGCCAGATCCAGTACATCACACAGCCTGTGCAGTGATGAAGAAATCAAGGGCAGTAGTTCCCAGCCAGTTTTTCAGCCCCTTTTTTTCCCCCACAAAACAGTGGTGTTGCTCTGCTCCTGCTGCTCACTGTCCATGATGGTCCTTCTACCTTGCTTTCCTTTCCTAACAGCTCCAGTGGCTTCTCTAGATGACACCTGGGTACAAACCCAGAGTGAAGGGCAGGTGCAGTCTGTGCAGACACATCGCAACTACCCAGTATAGGCATAGGAGTCCAGTGTTAAGAGGCCAAAGATTTACAGCTCACCAGCAGCCAGTCACAGGTGCTCAGGAAGAGGAGAGCTTGAGTGGAATCTTACAAGGCATGAACTTGTAGTTCCAGGCACCAAAAAAGAGTGTCAGAAATTGTACATTTTTCTTCTCAAGTGTGACTTATAATTGCAGCTTCTCTTACTCTTCTAATGATATCTCCTAATGAAACTGGGTTTCTTTTTTTGCTTTCCTTTTTTATTTGTTTGTTTGTTTCAATAAATGTATGTCTATTGTTCTATCTGCATCCAAGTACAACCCTGATCATCTTCCTCTTGTTCCCACACTACTAGTCACTTACATTAGGCATACACCATGCCATTTTGAACTCCAAATTATTGTGTATGATAATTTTTATACTGTTTCCCTTGCACTAGCAAACTTTTCACCCAGTTGCAACAATACTGTCCAGTGCCTGGCCTCCAGTGCCCTTGGAGAAGAGGCCTTTCTCCAGAGGGAACAAAGGGACTATTGTCTACTTGGCAGAGGGCCAAGTGACTTGGTGTTGCTGGATATGTTCTCTATCCCCACTAGCCAGTGCTGAGTCACTGATTTCCATCCAGACTGGAAAGTGTTTGTTCCACAAAGTGTTTGCTGCTGAAGAGGCGCTTCTTCTATCTTCTATTGTGTGAGAGGCAAGTTGTGCCACACTGCTGCTGAACCACCAGGCTGGTGTGACAGAGTAGGGGAGGATTTCACTATTGCAGCTGGCAAGACATGAAAGCATCTTCTGTAGAAGTGCTACAGTGTCTGGCCACAGAGATGCAATACTACTGCTAGAGGTTAAACTAGGCTTGCAGCTGCCACCAGCAGCAGGTCAGTGATGTGTGCCCTGGCTCAATCTGCACCGTGTCGTTCTGTGTTCATATCCATTCCAAGTACTCTTCTAAGTATGGTCACTAGATGCCACTGGTGCTCCAAGCAAACACTGCTACAATTCCTGCAGAAAGAAGTACAACCATAGCTTACTGTGTGTTTCCAATTTTCATTCATTTTCGATCAGATGTGAAGCAGTTTCCAGTCTGTCACCTTTGATTTAACATTGCAACCTCTCTGCTCTATTTGACTTCTCTTAGTAAGTTTGCTAACCTTGCACAGTGATCCCAAAGCACAGAGACAACCTGATGGTGTCTTTGGAAATAGTGCCCATAGCAAGATTCTAAAATGCTCTAAAGGCTTTTTCTCAGTCAGAGGTAGAATAAATTTTCTCTTTGAGGAATGAGCCATCAAACAGAATTCCAGATACAGATGAAGGAAGCTTGCTGGGTTCACTGAGTGCCTTGTTGAAACTTGTTTTATGAGTGCACCAGCAATGACAACCAGTTCCTGCCAGTCACAAATCAGTTGAGGTATTTAATCATAAATACTGGAGCTGAGTTGTTCCAAAGGCTGAAAGAAAAATCCCCACCTTTTTGTCAAACTTTTGTAAAAAATAACCCCAACAAAATATAGGTGAACTAATAAACTACTCTCAGATACTTACCAGCTTGCTGCCCTGCCCTGGAAAGCTTACTGCTCAACCCATGAATATTTTAAACTTCCAGACCTTGAAAAAAGCCCACATTCAAGTCTCCAGATGTGGATCTCGTGCCTTGAAGAATTGTTTGCCTTCACTGAGAACAGGAATATGAAGTTCCCATGCCTTCATCAGCAATCAGTACTGACTCCAAGTGGATTAGATTGGACAGGGCCCAATCTGGTCTATTTGAAGCTACTCATTGCAGGGGGTTGGACTAGATGGCCATTAAAGATCACTTCCAAACCAAACCACTGTGTGATTACATGCTGGCTTCTCAGGTACAGACATAATCTAGACACAGTCACTGTCAGACTCCCAGCAAAATGAGATGAGTCTTACATCTACAATTCAATTTTTCAGCAGCTTGCTCTGCAAATTTATGTGACCAGACACATGCAGCAACACACAGGCTTGACACAGCCTCACTGAATGTACACCAGACAGTTTACTGCCAGGAAAAAGCAGTAAAAAGAAAAGCCACCTCTTTGCCTTCTGATAATAAAACTCAGCATAGGCAGATCCTGATGTGTCTGGGCACAGCCAGAAACAGACTGATTTGGGGCATTAAATCAGGGTGTCCTTAAAGAGATTGTGGTCATTTCTAGATCAGAACAAATGTGATGAGTTCAGCAATGTCTGGAGAAGTTCAGCAATTAGTTGCTTTTAATCTCCATTTCAAGATATACTTAAAAGAAAGGATTTGTTTTTCTCTTGTACAGCCAGTGATGTCCATGACCAGAATCCTTGAGTCCGGACAGTTCCAACCAGTGGTTCCCATCCTGATGAACAGTGTCTTTACTGTTGAGTATACCATGTTTTGAGTACATGAGGGCATGTACTGTTGAGGTAGCAACATCACACATGCAAAGTTGAGTTCCAGACGCAAGAACATGGTTCTGTGCCACCTACACAGGATGGATGGGTTTAATCCTGTGGACTGTAGCTTGACAAGGGTGAAAGGGGAGGAAGGCATTGACCTTTCTAAAATTGCAGACAATTGCGTTGTTTAAAAAATAGCTGTAGATGGGTCTATGCATCCACTGGAAAGGCTTCAAATTATCAAGTGTATAAAACTTCTGTCCTAGAGTTCTGACTTCTCATATGAATGAGGAAGATCTGGACCCAACCACCTGTGTGTGGTTAAATTTTTCATTATACAGCAATAATGTAAAAAGAAGATTGAGCCCTGTGCAGGGAATTGTCTCAACCTGAGGCTAATTTCTTTAGATTAATGAAAAAAGGATGAAAGATACCAGTGATGTAATTTAAATTTAAAATCTATATTAGAGGTATTTTGAATATACAGATTTTTGTGTACCTTTTTCCTTCAAGGACACACAGTGCATTAGGCATTTGGCTGTTACATTTGCTAAGTTACAGGTATTACCTGTCTGCATGGTGAGCACCGACTGCTATTTAAAGTAATGGTAAGCCTGCTCTCACCATTTCCCTCTCTGCTAGAGAGTGACAGCACTTCAGGCAGCAGCTTGCAGAGAAGCTGATGGTCTCTGAAGCTGTGTGCAGCACTTGATGATGTGTTAGAGAGGCCAGAGCACTATAAATACATGCAAGGTTGGTATTTGCTGGAGTTCAGTATCAGGAAAAAGTGGGCTGGAGGCATCCTCACTGTAATGAAGCTACAAGTGCACAGTTTATGCAGGCAGGTGATTGATTTTACCAAATTCATCTGCCAGCAGGTTACCCTGCAGTGCCACTGGGGCTGATACTGATGGATCCCAGAAGTTGTTGCTGGTCTCCAGGAAAGGACTTATGTCATAAACAAATGTTCAGGGTTTGGCTTATGCCTTCCTGCAGTGTCTCCATGGCACAGGTTGGTGCCACTACTGTCAAAGTTGGCAGACTGAAAAATTTCTATTCCTTCCCTCTTTAGTTTCCTCATGTCTGCCTGCCTTCCCGCCTCATCTAGTCTCCCTTCTTGACTGCCTTTTTTCATCCTTCTTTCATTCCTGAAAAGATCAAAAGCATTTTCTAGAGCTGATTAAAAAAAAAAAAAAGGCAGAAAAAACCCACAATGGTACCTGACCTGCATGTAATATTCCATTTATCCAGCTTTCAATTTCACATTTATTTCTTCTTACACAAGACCTGTGATGTGTCTCTAGACTTCCAGGAGAAAAGAACTGAATGATTTATCTCTGTTCCGGGACACTGCAAGGACCTAAGTGCAGTATCTGGTGAACAACAAGGCCATTTTTGACATGTACACTCCTATTATGAACCAGCCACAAGTTTCATTTTTTTCCTTCATGTCTACTTTTCTTCTCATGAGGTTTTGTAGGGTAGGGTTTTTCTTTTGTTGTTGTTGTTGTGGGGTTTTGTTTGGTTTGGTTTGGTTTGGTTTTTTTTGTCTTTCCCATCTGTTACAAGCCCTGCTCTTTAGATATCAACACTGGAGTTTTTCTCTGTTGGTGAAAATTTCTTGGAGCCTTAGCTGCAAACATCACACTACACCAACAAAAGCACCCCAAACCCCAAACCAGAAGAGGACATTCCAAACCCCACACCAGAAGAAGATATTGTTTCTAGCTCTCTTAGATATGAGAAGGTTTTTGCTGAAGTTTTTTACATCAGAAGGAAAAAAAAGTTCTCCCAAAGCTGTTTTATCTTTTTTTTATTATTATTATTCTGGGTGATTTTAGAGGTGTAATGTGTGATTTCTTAGCATTCTGGCATAAAAATTGTTGCTTTGAAAAATGAGAAAATAGTTGCTATTCAGTTTGACAGTAGCAAATAAATGACCTGCCTCTTGAAGGCAATCATTCTCAGAGAAAGAAATGCATGAGAAATGACAGAAGCTTGAAGGAAAGTGAGAGCAATGCTCCAGCCTGGAGACAATTGGGGTGGGTATGGCTCTTCCCTTCCTTTCTGGTACAGTGACCTGTGCTCTGGTTCCTTTTTTAGAAAACAGCTAAAGTATGTATCTGAGACTATATTTTGGCCTTGCTGGGAATGCTCCCGTAAAATACAAATCTTATGAGGAAATTACCACACAGCTGACAATGCTACAGAACTATCTGCAGGTTAAAATTTCTCACTGCGTATTTCACTGCTGCTCAGAGAAGGTGGACGCACTGGGAATTTGCTGCAGTCGAAACTGACTGTGGATGGTGAGTGAAACACAGTTATTTTCTCTCTCAGAGGTGTGTTGCACTCTGAAGTTCTGTTGAACAGTATGGAAAGCTTTGACAAAGGTACCTTGATGATGAAAACAGCCATGAGGTATGTGTGGAAAACAAAAAGGAACTCCTTGTTTTGTCATCTCTTTTTCTTGCACAATGGACTGACTAATTGGAAAAAGAATTGATAAGTTTCATCTTGATTATTCACCAGCTTTTGAATTCTATCCAAAATAGAGAATAAGTCCTGCTTGATTTTCTGTCAAGCGGAACATGCTCACATGATTTTCAAGCTCTGCCATTCATATATGCAGATCATTACAGAGTGCTGAACAACAGAAAGTCTAGAAGAAGTTGGTCTATGGTTTGCTGTTGTTCAGAGCTAAATGGAAAGCCAGAAAGCCAGAACCAAGCTGATGAGCAAAATCCCTTTATTTGGAAGTCACAGAACTCTCTGTAGGGAAGCTGTACTTGGGGGAAGGTCCCTATAGGGCTGTACAGAGCTTTAATACTTGGAAAAAAGAAGTGCAGCTGGCAGTAGGATTTTGAGCACTGCCTCCTTCTACATTAATCAGTAACATTATATGTGTATGAAAGAGTAACACTGAGGGAAATGCTGATTTGGTCCCACAGAGTGGAGTATAGAGCTGAGAGGACTTAAATTTTGTAAGAAAAGCAGTTGAAACATTCTGGGTAGATTTTCCTAGATTTAGTTAAAGTAAAATAAACCAAAAAGAAAAAATCTCACAGTGTTGACACTACTTCATACTCGCATTTTTAATGAAACATTGTAAGTTCCAGTTTCTATTTTTGCAATATTTACATTATGAGATCTAACTCAAATCATATGTTCTATATAACTGAAAAAGCCATCTTCAATTGGTTTGGAACACCCCAATCCTCTGGCATTTTACTTTTGAGAGAAGTTTGGGAGTGGTTTTTTTCACCCTAAACTTGACTGTTAGAGAAGGGGAGTTTGTCCTTCCCTCCTTTTGGCACACAATATGTGTTTGTCAGAGCACTAATCTGCCCACAGAACAGGCAGGCTCCTGGAATTTGCTAACTGGAGGAAAAGGGCTCAATGCAACAAAAACTTGAGCTGCTTGCAGAACAGCTACTCAGATTCACTTGAAACCTGAGGCAGATCTTGGTCTTTCTAGAAAATACTAGTGCTTTTCTAGTGTTTGCTGGTTTTCAAACAAAGAATTGAAATGATCCTTCAGGTTGGGATGCTCTGAGAAGTGTAAAATGAGACTACAGTGCACAGATTAGGTAAATAAGAAAGTCATTAAGGGATAGAGAAGGCCTGAAGAGATGGAGGAGTGGCTTTTTGTTTGAGAAGAATAGGGATATACCTCTCATTTTGCATTAGATTTTACTCTTCCTTTCTGCAGTAGTCCCTAGGTCGATTAAGTTTGCTGTGACTTGAGTGAAAAACGATGTGTCCTTTTTTGTTTTGTTTCGTTTTAATTTTGTTTTGTTTTGCTTTTGTTTTTGTTTTTGGTTTTTTTTTTGGTCACTCACAGGCATCTTGGGTTCAACAGAAAGCTTTCTGACTTTGATCCAACTATTTGCTCAGTTTATCTGAAGTTTCTGATGCTATTCAGTATTTCACAATGTCACCAACAGGGAATTTGTCAATACAGGGTTTTTACTTAATTAACAGGCTGCTAGGAACACCTCTGGGACAGGAGAGGAGAAATGCCACTGCAAGGCTTGGCCTTGGGATGGAGTAGGGGAGGTGAGGAAAGATGGCAGTAACAGAAACGGAAAGGAAAGAAAATAAACCTGAATACTGATAGAAAAAAAAGCAAGACCAAAATAAAAATATTCTTTTTTGTCCCACACATTTCTGTTTTGTTTGCCTGTTGAGGTATGTCAGGTACCTTGGCTCAGAGACGGCTAAACCAATGTATTACCTCAGCTACTCTGAAAGTAAACAGCAAAAACACTACCAACAAAACTAACTGATCATTTTTTTCTTTTGTTTTGTGAAAGAATGAATTGGACAGATGGAGAGTCTACAGACCTCCATATACCATGATTGCTATCCTTACTGTTCTTTCTTTAGGTACAAGTAGTATGGCTTCAAAAAGGATAAAAAAGGGGACGTTTCATTATAGCCAGCCTGATACTGATCGTAAATGACAACCAAATGATTTGCAGTACAGTCTGAAGTTTGCACAGATAGAAGTTACTGATGACTATCATTTAAAAGACGCTGGCAGAGTAAAGTTAAAAAATTTGCTCAGTACAACACAGTGAGCCAAAGCCAACAAAAAGTTGAATCCCTTCACTGTCATTCCCAGGCTCAAATGCAACCATGAAAACTGAGTCTTTTCTTCAAAAACAACCAGTTCAAAACAAAAATATTCCTCTTGGGTTACAAGCTAGTAACCTCTAGTGCCATAAATGGGACTGTCTTTTATACACTTTAACAATTTTGTAATAACTGTCGGATTATGTTCCTCCCAGTATCTGATTAACTGCACATTTTGTTGCCTGGGTACTAATGCTGAAATGATCAATTTTATATATATTTATTTACTTTTGAGAAACCCATAGTAATTTTATTGTAATATGTGCTGTATCTCTGAGAGTTCTGCATTCAGTCATGCTTCTGGCATGTTAGTTATAATCTTCCCGTTTCACAGTATCTGGATGTTCCCATATCTTATGTGAATAAACTTCTCCTGAGCATGTCCTAACACCAATCTGCTGTTCAAACCCCTGCCCTTTGACATCTACATTTTGTGGAATGACCTAAAAATCGAATGCTTCAGGTTTATTTATTTTCTAGCTTTAACTAATTTCCCTCACCTTAGTCATCCCCATGGTGCTTTTCTTTGTAATCTTTCCCCTCTTTCTTTAAAATTCAGTTGAAAATTTTTCTTTGGAAGAAATGAAGATCCTTCCTTGTAATAAAACTGTTGCAGACATAGTAAGCCATGATATTTGGGCATTTAAGGGCAAAATTATCTTTGGTGAATTATCCACCTGAGGATATAGATTTTGGCTTGAGATTTTAACTATGCCTTTTATGAGGTAGGTATTCCCTGTTGATTTCAAGGGGAGTTGCAGGCACAGTAGAAAAGGAGGGTACATGAGTAGGCACCATCATATGAAATTAATAAGAGAATTTTACTTCATGCTTTCGGTGTCCGTGAGAGTATGAAAATTGTGCCAATGGCATAAAGTATTCTTTACTCTTTGTTAAATGTTAATGAACATTGGGGCTCTTATGCAGTCATGACATTTACACATTAATAAGTCCACCTGTCACTGAAAAGGGAGAAGTTAGGCTTAGTTATGTGGTTTATTGACCAAGTGCTGTTACACACCATCCCTGAGGTTTTAAAAAAGAGACAAATTTTTCATTTCAGAGGGTGCCAAACTTCCACTGGAATGAACAAGGGCTGTGAAGGTGCCAAAATGTAGGATGCCATTAAAAATCATTCTCCTCCACCAAAAACCCCCTAGTGACTGTCAGTCCAAGAAGACCCTTTTCAAAGGAGGGTCTTTACCGGGACCCTGCTACATGTTAGCAGTGTTTATATAGTCCATGTATTTCTGGGATGGTACCTACCATTCTCTAGGGTTTTGCCACTCTGTTCACAGCACAGCTGATCTGGACTTCACCCATGGGCTGTGCTTTTGTGAGTTTAAAGCAATACTCCTTTTGGGTGTTTAATTCAGATTAGCTGCTTTGAACACTTTTGCTGCTGTGAAAGTGTAAAAATTGGCTAGGTTTTTATAGTCTCTTTTCCTTCTTCACTCCAAAATTTCAGAAATGCTTTCTTTATCATGTGGTGATTCATAAATCCATCTTAGACAATTGAAAAGGAGGCAGTCAGCCATGTTATCTACCTTTTTTGCCACCCTGAGCCTCTAGCTAGGTAATCTGTTTAAATTGTCCAATATTCCTGGCAAGACTCTGCTCAATTTTCTCTTCGGTTTAGTCCAAACCCTAGGATATTTTTCTTTTATCTGCTTGTTCCGCATTTCAAATGTGGAACATTTGAAAATGTTCTTTCTTGATATAGAAAATGCATTGTCCTTGGAACAACAAATGAAGAAGTCAAATGTAGGGGGGAAGGGAGCTTGCCTGGAGAAGCTGGAAATAGCTGGGAATATTTCTGAGTATAAACTAGGTAGGATCCTGCAAATCTAAAAAGCTACAAAAATGTTAAAAAAACTATGGGGTTTACTTGAGTGAGAGGTATCACTAGGTGAATTGCTTGTTATGCTCCACCATATGTGATAAGACCAGAAGAGACCACTGTGATATTCTTGTCTGATTCTCTATTTAACATCCTTACATGGCCTCCTACCACAGCAGAACTCTGGGGGAGATAAACCCAAACCTGTTCTTCTGCAAAGCCTGGTTTCCAGGCATGGTCAATCCCTTCAGATGATGTCTGTCATGTCTAATAGAATTGTGGGCCTTATTTTCTGAATTTATTTAAATGGAACTTTGTAACAGTATCTTGGAGGAGAAGCACCTTCCAATAGCAGATGTGCCTAAGTAGGTATGCACATACAATTTCAGCTTTGTCTGCCTTAATCTAACTGCAAATAGCCTTTAGTTATTCTCACAGCTCATCTCTAAATTTCCACATTTTTAGTCCTGTCCAGAAAAGTACTTAACTAATTTAAGGAAATAGAAACTGCTTCAGCAGGAGAGCCTGAGAGTCTTATGAGGTGCAAGGGTCCATACTCAAACCCATGATTTCTGCCAAGGGAACATGAAAAATCCTGGGGCTGGCCTCTGTGTGAGGTCCAGCCCTGTATATGTGTCCTGGGGAGGTCCTGTCTCATCAGCCAAATAGACTTTTTCCCCCTCCTCTGCTCTGTGAATTGTGCTTTGCCACAGAAATTAGAAACTTGGGGTTTAGGAGATTTGGAAGATACCTACAGGATTCTGTGGGAAGGAGCAGTACCCACAACACCAACTCGCAAAGGAGATAACATCCAGCTACTGCCCATGGGACTCAGATGGTGCCCCTTGGTTAGTATGGTTTCTGAGGCTCTACATCTCCTGTTTTCTTTCTTTTGGTCATCACTGAAAAAACTTTAACTAGAGGAGGGCTGGGTACAGGACCTTGAAGTACTGGACAGTCATTTGAGAGTGGTTTCCACCTTCATTTCTACCTAATTTGTCCAGTTTCCAGTTCATTTATGCACCTCCATGTTCTCTTGGTACTGGTATGACACCTAAACCAATTGTTAGTAATACAAGAGCAACATAGTGGTCTTGCAGCTTGGAGATCTAAAAATTGGTGTCAGGATCTGTTTTCTGGTAGCCTCTCTGGGTCAGTACTAGTTTCAGTACATTCTCCAAATCAAAGTATACATGCTGGGATATACATCTGCAGGGAAATCACAAATGGATCTGCAGAGCTCTAGTGGCTCTCCTGGCATAAGTTGAAGTTGAGCAAGAAATGGTGTAAGCAGACACTTGTCAAGGTTAGTTTTCTATCAAAAGAGTGCTGGCTGAACTCAGCTCAGCTGTCCAATGGCAGGAAAGTTATATGGAGACTACATGAATAGGGCAAGGGGTTAGCCTTTTGTTCAGCTTCCTGTCAGCAACCTATGATGCGAGACTGAGGTAGAAAGCAGAAAAGTACCAAGCATGACTGGTTAAGTGTAGAAAGGGAAAAAAGGGACAAAAAAAGATATAGGAAGATTAAAGTCTAGATATGGGAGATTTTAAGACTTCAAGCTCAAGTGTTTGTGTGAAAGGGTTGGGAAAAAATTGCTCTCAGTGGGCTCCTTTCCCAAATACTCTCTTCCCAAATAAATCACTGTCTTCTGTGACAGCAGCATCACCACTTCCCTTCAGTAATAAACCAGCACCATCATCAGGCTTCTTTGTTTTGGCCTATAAAGCAAAGTCCTCTTTTGTTCTTACACATGCCACCCATAAAATTCTAGCTCTGTGTCTTTGTTTCTCTTACTAGCTTTTTATTCCTAAACTGTACTAATTGTTATCAATTAATCCTTTCATTCATGTCTTCTTTCTTTCTCTTTCTTTGTAATGCTTTTAGCTTATTTTGCATTCCTACTAAGTCATGTTATTTTGTAACCATCACAACCTTCTTTTCCAATTGTGGTGTTGTGGCTTTCTTAGCATCTAGTGAAATATTCTTAAATATCTCCTAATTAACATTTTTCTTTTTAGAGTAATCTCCCAGCTGACTTCACCCAATTGTTTTCAGATTGGCTGAAAGTTGGCGCTTTTCAAGCCCCAAGGATGTGTTTAGCTTGAAGTGTTCTAGTTACACAGACCAGAGGTAAAGAAATCACGACCGCTGGCTCCTAAGCTATCACTACCTTCTACTTCTGTTAATCGTCTTTGTGTAAACAGGAGGGCAAAATTTAAATCCTCCCCATGTTGGATGTAATGCTTGAACTCAGATATTGCTTATGATTCTCAGAAACAAAGAAAAATCTTGTATATGATGTTTGAGATCCTTGAAATTCTGATTTTCTCCTTCCTGAGCACTGCAGGTTAGTCTGGTAGGACTCAATCATCATCCAAACCTCTGTAGGTTCCTGCTCTGCTGGCACATGCAGCCTGTTCTTCATTCATTAGACTATCTTTTTCTCCGAGTCTTCTTGTCTTCCTCTGATTTCCCTCCCCATCCATTGGGACAAAGAAGCGAACAAGTGGGTATTTGGTTATTGCCTGGAGCAACCAGCCTAAAGAAGACAAGGCTAATGGGCTCACAGACATATATCTAAATACAGGAAGGAAGGACCCTTTACCTGGAGGTGAAACTTGAACTGTTACTAGTGGACCTTGTCCTCTCAAAGCAAAATGTAGAGAACAAAAATTTATAACCTTAGTAACATTAAACACTGAAGTCAAAACATTAAATTCTCAGAAAAGATAGGACAGTTACATCTCAGTGAGCAAGAGAGCTGCTACAAATCAATCAAGACTCCATTTTATTCATGCATAAAAAGACAAATCTTTATTGTATAGGTCATATTTTATTGCATTGTCAGAAGACACCGTGTCATATTTGCTTGACAATATACTCACACTTAGTTCTCTGGTCAATGTATGATATTTTGCATATCTATCAAACTTATGTATTTTAGTTAGTTTGCATACTTTTTCTACTGATTCTCATAGGACAAATCCCTTTTTATTGCAGGTGCCATCTGTTTCTCACCCTCAGAATAGGTCGGTGTATTAACAAACTCTTATTCTCAAAATAGCTTCACATGGGAACTTGCAAATTGCTTGTTAGCCTAGTTAAAGTAGCAGGGCCTAATCCATATTTTATAAGACTTTTCTTTTATAATTTCTCCACCTGTCTGCAACAAGAGCTCTGAAGAGTTGATGTGTGACTGATGTCACACATCGTTTGGTTTCATCTACAGCATCTCACCTTAGCCATGCTGAAGTGCATTTTGCCTGTTACAGTTTCCATGCAGGTATGGCTGATTGCTCCTGCTGCAGGCACTCCACTGCTTCATGAGATCCTGGCTTATTAACTGAAACACTGTTTATTCCCTCCTTGATTCTGAAGTTTTACTATTTTGTCTGTTACAGAACATCAAAGGAGGTGATCCCTTCTTCTTAATATCCATGTTTTTAAAAGTGAGAACTAGAGTACTTGCTGAAGGACTTATTTTTCTGGAAGTTTCTTTGTTTTCAGCAAGACCATTTCTGAGCAGTCAAATGAATGTCACTGGTGCATATAGATTTTCTATTTAAAACCAGGAAGAATCCTGCATTATTGGATTATTGGATTATTATTGCTGCACATAAAAGCAGGAAGAAGTATTTTTTTTAATTCACTCTGCTGCTGAAGCATGTTTGGGATCTCTTTGAAAGTCTATGTGGATTTATAGAATGATTTCTGAAGAGGAAGACTGCCATTTTCTAGGATTGTGTGGGGTTGATAATGTCTTCCTGGTTTTCTAAAATTATTTATTTCTAGGCTATGAAACACTGCTCAGCACAAACAGGTTATTGTGGGCTTCAATTATGATAGAAATATGTGCACTTTAGCTTCTCCTGGAGACACGAAAGAATATTTTTACTTTTCTTTATGAACTCTTTCAAAATGTGGTTCCCACTTCAAGATACTGTTACAATAAAATATTTTCTAATATCCCATGCAAATATCAGCCTATACATCCTGAGGCCAAAGTAAATGCAGACTAAAGATGACATTTACACTCTCCACAGGAACAGGCCAGAGGCCTATATTCTGGGACCTGTTCTGCTGCCCGCACTGTCACGATATTTCTGTGTTCTGCTGTGCCTTTTGGAGCACAGTTTTGGATTCAGTATCAGTCATGTGCCACCATCAGCAAGCACTGTGGTCGATCTTGTAGGCACAGGCTGAGCAGATACAGACCCTGCTATGCCATTTTTGGCCATAATCTAGGGATATGCCGGCGTGGTTTATCCCTAAAAGATGCATGTTGTGGATTGAGGGGATATCTCTCACATCCAGGCAGCATGAAAGAGGGGCAAATTTTAGGGCAAATGTAGACATATTCACATATAATCAAAATTCAGCACAGAAGTACCTAAGATCTCTCTTAGATTTGGGGTGTCTCAGTAGCTAGATGAAAAGGCAAACACACTTGAAAATCTTTTTGCCATCATTTGGCAGTCCATCAGGAACAGCCAACTGCCCTCTTCTACCCAAGACTTATGTGAACTGTTCTGCTCCTCACCCAAAACAAAAAATGCCCTCCTGGAGTACACTCTGTTCCCAAGAGGTGCATCTTTCAGAATGTAGTGTTCAAGATACAGTTTGAAACACTCAGTTCACCTACAGATTAAAGCTGAAGCCACTTCAGAATTGTGTTCAATATGTTGCCTTAATATGTTGCTCCTTTGCCAATCCTATTTTGACAGCTGGGGGGAGGAGGAGCACAGAGTTCCTTCATGATATGTAAATTTTGCTGAATGTTTGTTTGAAATACATGGCTGCCTGTAATTGAAGTTTTGACTTAAGGACTAAAGATGCATATTTATTTACTTTGGTTTTTTAATCATGTTCATTCTGTCATGGATTTGCATGTATTATTCCAATCATGGCAGGGCAATCCATAGCCTTCTTACTTACTATGCAGCCAGACAAGTTTCTCTGAAATCAAAGTCCTGTGACTTATTTTGTTTATTTTTCTTCTTTTAAATAAAGAGACTTTCCAAACAAAGAGCCAAAAATTTTTCCTGTGGGCTTCCTAGATTTGTTCTGCTTCAGTTAAAGAAAGATGTAGGATAAGTCAAAGTGTATTATGGAACAATGGAAAAACAGAGATTAATACACTGCTTTTTTTTTTCTTTTCTTTTCTTGTTTTTTTCTCTTTTTTTTTTTTTTTTTCCCATCTGTGTCAAAGAGCTCCCTAAACAAAAGCAGCAACGTTTCAGGGTCCAAATCTGGTTGTCCTTGAAACATGTGTATGATCTCACCTCTCTGAACAATAAGCCTCCTTACAAAGAAAGTGCCAATTGTTCTCCCAGAGTTCATTTGAACTTCCTCCAGCTTCAGAAGAAAGAGAAGCAAGAAATTCCACTTAGGATGCCAGCAGGTCTCGTTTGTGTAGCTGGCAGCTCTGATGGATTCCAGATGGCTTCAACCCTTCTTTTGAACATATCTTTTGATCTCATTTAAGTTTCCTCCTGATTTCACCTGCTCTGTGTTTACCAACTGAAGGATACACAGGTGGATGTATTAACTTCACCATAGGACACAAATGGATTGCATTTTGACTTTGTGTGCAGGAGGGAAGTTGTGTAGTACAGCTAATGCAACTCCAGCTCCACTCCATGATTTATGATTCAGAAACCACAGTATAATTTTAACAGACAGAACAAACAAATGGAAACTCTTGTTCGTCCGCAATGTTTATTTTCTAAATGTTACAACATGTACTCTTCAATCTAGTGGTCACCTAGGAAGTCAAGCAAGAAATGTTTTCAGAATTAACTTCTGTGATCACATATTTTTTCCCATTCTTTGTTTACATATTTATGGATCTCTTTATTCACAAAGAAGTTGTCTGTCAACCTTTTGAGCTATGTTTAGCTATTGGATATTTCCATAACAGGTAGCAAAAAATAATTTGTTTCAACAAAGACAGCAATCTAATTACATTTAACACTGTACCTGAATCTACATGTTGTGGAAAGAGGGAGAGCAGTCAGGATCATACACTGGTAGACTACTGACAGAAGAAGACATCAGAATGCAGCAGAAAAATAAGATTGATGAGCTGGATTCTCACGGAAGAGGACATGAAATGGCTAAGTCTGCAGAGATGCAGGACTTTGCTGGTTGGATTATCATGCACCTTCATCTGAGAAAGGATCTTCTAAGTCCATTTAAACTGCTGAGTGTAGACTCTTCTTAATTTCAGTTTAGGTAGATATCCCAGGTGTAAAATTTTCTCCATAGTGTGGTTTCTGTGGGGTGCATGACTTAGAAGAAATCTGTTTCATTTTTTACCAGGTCTGCCACCATGGACTTCAGATGTCAATTTTTTTGACTATGTGGTCACACATAACACAATCTCAGTCTCAGCCAGGGCACTACAGGTTTTTAAATCGCCAGCCTACAATGATCCCCTTGGGTGGGTACTGCTCTGTCAAGACTGCACAAGATTTGGGCACAAGTACACTAATGTGAATGGCAGGGTCAGAGTGACATTTCAGACTAACCACATCATCTATTTAGCAGTGTCTATCCTTTCTGATAGACACTGACTTTCAATGATACTAGTAGGCACTGTCATTAGACAAGAATATCCTGTCAGTACTCAAGCTTTTATACATTTCGTTATCAATAAGTCTTTAAAAAATACATGTGAGTTGATAAGAGTTGGAGTTACAAGACCGCAGTTGACATTATTCAGAGGAAATCTATCTGAAAAAACCTGTACAGATGAGGTTTGCATCTCCTGTGACCCTGCTATGGTAGATTTCTCTCTGCTGCAATGTTAGAGCTAGGAGAAATTGAATTCCCTGAGAAACACCTCTGGAAATATCCGGGGTTTTCATCCTGTGCCGCTTTAGTGAACACTGTCAATTTACATTTGTATTGCTCTGGGTGAGGTTCTCTCTAGAAAGCAGAAATAGCTGGGATCAAGTGGAAGCCCCCTACTCCTGGGTACTCTGCCTTCTCAGCCAGCACACACACCAGCAGCTCCCAGCCTGGCCTCCCATCAGTCCCTTTGCCTGAATTTTGCACTTCTTCCACTACTTGTGCCATTCCGTATCTCCGTGTATTGGGTCTGCATGGCAAGGTTTTGGAAGACAGGGGACTACAGGTGGCTTCTTTGAGAAGCTGCCAGAAGCACAGAGCCAATGCCAGCTGGCTGAGCCCAACAGTGATGGTGGAAGAATCTCTGGGATAACAGATTTAGGAAGAGGGAAAAGTCTCTGCCCAGGAGCAGGCAGAGAAGAGCAGAGTGAGAATGTGCGAGAGCTTTGCAGACACCAACGTCAGTGAGGAGGCAGGGGTAGGCTGTGTTCCGGGTGCTAGAGCTGAGCTTCCCTTGCAGCCTATGGTGAGACAGGCTGTCCCACTACAGCGCATGGAAGTGCACAGTGGGACAGAGATCCATTAGCAGCCCCAAGAACACACCAGGCCAGAATAGGTGGATGCCTAAAGGAGGCTGTGTCCCCAAGAGAAGCTCATGCTGGAGCAGGGCACTTACAGTACCTGTGGACCCTTGGAGTCCACACTGGAACAGGTTTCCTGGAAGGAATTGTGAACCTGCAGAGGACCTATGCTGGAATAGTGTGTGACTGAAGGACTGCAGTCTGTGGAAGGGATATATGCTGTAGCAATTTGTGAAGAACTGCAGCCCATAGGAAGGAGGAGCTCATGGAGGACTGTCTCACGTGAGAGGGACCCCACACTGGAGCAGGGGAAGAATGTGAGGAGTCTTGGCCCTGAGGCAGAAGGAGTGGCAGGGACAACGTGATGGACTGCAGTCCCCTATTTCCCATCTCCTGTGGAGAAGGTAGAAAACTGGGGAGTGAAGTTAAGGGCAGGAAGAGGAGAAGGATGGGGAAGGTAATTTTAAGCTTTGGTTTCATTTCTCATTATCCTACTCTGATCTGGTTGGTAATAAATAAACTGATTTCCTCAAATCGAACCTGCGCTACCTATGATGGTAACAGGCAAGTGATCTCCCCCTGTCCTTGTCTTGATCCACCACTTTTCCTTGTATTTTCTCTCCCTTGCCCAGCTGAGAAAGGGGAGTTATAGAGTGGCTTTGGGGGGCACCTGGCATCCAGCCAGCATCAGTCCACCAGACTCCATTAGAAATGGCATTGTCAGGGTGAATGACACATTTCTGATGATGCAGACCGGAGAATAAAGATTGCTTAGTGACTCTTCTGTTAAGTAAAATCTAATCCATGTTGTTTCCCAGAAATATTCAAGCCCTCCCCAGATCCATGATTCATACCTGCTGGAAAGATCTGATTAGGTTCCTAGCCAAGTCACCCAAATGCTCTGAGCTTGCCCTTCCTGAGCATTTTATTGAAAAGGATCCCATCTGACCAGTGCATATGCTTGTAGTTGACAGAATGTTCTAGATGCTATCTCTAAGGGAGAGAAACAAGCACTTCCACAGTGTGATTCTCTCCATTCTAAACAAACAGAAAAACAACAACCAAACAGAGCAGTCACTCCAACTGCGGACACCACTGATAAGGGAGGGAACATATGGCAGCCAGCATAAATTTAACTCGTTGCCTAACAAGTGAGATGGCAGCCACACTTGTTCCTTTCCCTAGGGAAAAGTCAGTAGGGATGCAGCTATTTTCTTGTTGCAATGAAGTGTCCAAACCAACCTGGAACAGAACACTGAGCTGTGGAGAGCCCTGCCTGCAGCCATTCCTGTGGCTGGAGGTTGGAAGGGCTTCCCCTGACTGTGGCATCTACTCATCCATTCACATGTCTTTTGAGTAACATGAGGTACTTCCTCCTCCCTCAACAACTAAACATGTTGCTTTTACTACGTTCCCAGCTCCTACAGCTGCTGCAGGTTTCTCTTCTGCACAGCACAGTGTCCTAATTATATCCCAACTATTGTATTAATCCTCATGCAGCTGAACCACATCCCACTGAAATCAGGAATGGTCGATGAAGGGGTTGAGTAAAATTTGCAAAGGGCAATTTCCCTACAGTTTGTTTGTATTTTGTTTGCTTGATTGGTTTTAATTTAAAGGTACCACAATTACACCCACCAGATAGATAGCTCCAGGATCTTAACCTAATTATGGGGAAGGAAGAGCCGTGCTTGGGCTTTGCTCTATTTTCCAGGTTTCAGTGGAGCTTGTCAGATTAATTATAGTTTTGAACCTACCATCACCATCATAGAAGGTGACGTGAGCATTTGCTAATATGGACATTTAAACCTTTGGTCTTCAGATATGCAACTCAGTGACAATCCTTCCTGTGCATGTCCTAACTGGTCACTTGCAATCAATGTTGATTTTCAGCCTAAAGGTCTAGAAGCAAGCATTTCTCATTGTTTTTCTAGACAATATTCCAAAGGCTACAGACAACTTGGAATAGTTTGAAGAAAAGCCTTCTGAAACATAGACATGAAAATGAAGCTCTGTTCACCTATGCTGTGTGACAGACATCTCTCTCATCTCTGGGATAGATTGTTGATAGTAAAACCACATGAATTTTCATGCAATGTCCCTGGAAAATGCTCACACATTGACTTTATGTGCATGTAGATTGAACATGGCCTGGAGACACTTTTGTTCCCCATATTCAAAGCATTTTGTTAGAAGAAAAATGGGAAAATAAATATCTGGGAGGAATAAGCAGATGTTTGCTGTTAAAGATCAGCATGTTATACAATCGAGTTTACAATAACTGCTTTTAAATATAAACTAACTTCTGACCAGTGTTTTTCAATGTACTGTGAAATCTGCATGTCATTCCTTCTGTCATCTGCAAGTAAACACCCACTGGAGTGGTTTATAGTTTGTAAAATATGAAAAGGGCTTTGTTCATAAGAGGCTCTGATTTACTGTAAGATGAAAACCTATGTGCCAGAAGTTTTTGGTTCTCTTGATCAGAACTGAGCAAACTTTTCTTCGTCTTGACCGCACTGATCTCATTGCCTAAACATACCAGCAAATAGCTAACAATTGTGGTGGCTTATTTTTCTTCTTTTAACATAGTTTTCTTTCCCTCTGGACAGGACAGATGTTGGAGACTGGCTTCAGCAGCTGGGAAAGGCATCTTTATCTCCTGACAGGCCTACAGAGCTTGAAGCCACAAGAACAACAATAATGAGGAAGCTTTCAAAAATAAACAGACCAAATGGGTGCATCTTCCTTTTCCCAGTGCCTCTGTGCCAGATACTAATGCTTAGCTACTGTGCTGAATCAGCAGTTGCAACTATAAAAAGCTATGTTAGGTTTGCTAAGGTGGACAAAACCCCCCCTCACAATTGTTGTCAAAAAGGTCAAACAAGTGTGAAGGACAGGTGTCCCTTTAAGGAAGAACTCACATATTCCTGAAGCAAAAGGACCAACATTGAGGGAAATATCCAGTATCTGAAGGAATTAACCATGTTGAAGGTGGTCTATAATAACCTGCATGACAAGCATCCAAAGACCCAGATGAAATCTGGGACATGTGGCCTGCATGGTGAAAGTTGTACAAAATGCACCAATATCACCACCCACACTCTGGTGATAACATCTGGGCAGACATGGTAGCATTGACTACAGGTAAACTGGACAGACTACTTCGAGAGTAGAGGATTATCTCACTTCCCACATGGAGCTGTGCCTGTGGTATCGAACCTAAATAAAAGGAAAAGAGACAAAAGGATCAGCAAAGCACACGGACTCCTTTTGGGAAAAGAAGCCGATTTTATTGAACGGAGAGCCCATATTTAAAGCATGTTCCGATGCACGGAACAGAACCGTAGTTCATTGGTCCACCGGGACAAACATCCAGGAAAATATCTCCCAGGATGTGTCCCATGGAAAAACACCAGGTGTCCATCCTTGTTGTGAATTCCATCTTGTTTTTCCAACTTGTTTTTCACAGATTCCAACCTGTTTTTCAACCATGTTATCACCTTGGGAACTTTCTCCTTATCACCCTGAGAACTGGGCAGAACTCAAACTTGTGAGAAATACTTCTCCAAGCTAGCTCGCTAGATGTCTCTCTGACCACTGTGCCTCACAGTGTGTCCACACTGTGGACAGACTGACCAAGAAAAGTGTCTGAGCAAGCTGAGGAATGTGGGTCATCCTCTCATGCTCCTACCAAGGCCTCAGCTATGAAGAGTCAGCCTTGATCTATTTAAGAGAAAGGATACCAGTGTTGCACACCAGGTATGACCCTGTGGTTCTTCCTGTGTGACCATGAGGAAGTGGGATGGTAAACTTACTGGGAGGCTGGAAACTTGGATACAGGAACTGAAAGGAAAATAAGAGTCCAAAAGCATCTGTCCAGAAAAATTACTGCTCCAGTGCCTGTTGAATGGAGTAGAAGAGCTGATTGTACCACTGACCCTGACAAAGAGGCTTCTTTGTCTGTTTTGCAGTTACAAATACCAAGTAATGAAGACTCCAACCAGGAATAGAGGGGCCTTGCCTTTGGCTAGGTGGAGGAAAGGAACAGTTGAGTTTACTGGACTGTGGGCCTCACATGGCCTGGTTCATCATCTCTACAGGAGTATAAAGCTTTAGTGGACATTTGCACACAGTGTACCCTAGTGCCATCAGACTATAAATAGGCAGAATCCATCTGCAGTTCTTGAGTGACAGGTAGATCCCAAAAACTGTCGGCCTTTTAGGTTGAGGTAAATTTAACTGGGAATGAGTGGTAAAAGCATCCTGCTCTGAGTGGTCTGGAGTCTCTGTGTATCATCGGCATAGGCTGCTTCAGCAGAGAGTATTTCAAAAACCCAAGAGGGTAGCAGTGGGTGCACAGTATGATGCCTTGAGTACAGAGACAATTAAACAGCTTGCCTGGTCTTGGAGATCATCTGTCTGAGGTTTGATTGATGTGTTTAAAGAAAAGATTCCTATTGCTACCATGACAATGCACTAATGACAATATTGCACCAATTAAGACTCCCTGGTTTCCATCCACATGTTGATCTGGTGACTGGACAGCCCAGGATTGATCAGCAGGACCTGCTCACCCCTTGGCCTTCTCACCATACAGCCAGTGCAGAAGTCTAAGAGAGTGGAGTCCAACAATGGACAATGGTGGCCTGAATGAAGTCATGCTGTGGTGAGTGCTGCCATACCAGACATGCTGGAAATCCGAAATGAGCTGGAGTCAAAGGCTGCCAAATGACACACAACCATTTATATTGCCAGTGAGTCCTTCTTGATCCCTCTGGCAGCAGTGCAGTTTGCTTTCAGTTGTAGGGGTATTGAGTACACCTGGAATCAACTGCCCCAGGGTGGAAACACAGCCCTACCGTTTGTAAATGGGTCTATTGTAGGCTAAAGCAGTCACAAACAATTTACATCAAGTTGCAGGAGCTCTTTTGGTTGCTTATTAGCTGTATATTAGCCACAGCTGGGCCAGGTGGCCCTTTGCAAGGCACTTCTCAGGAAACTGCTACAGGGCCCAGATCAAGCAGGAGTCAGGGACAATCAATTAAAGTTTTAATATTTTCTGAGGCTGAATAATTGGTATAGATTGGAAGGGGTAGGGGAGATATGGAAAAAAACCATCATATTCAAAGCTTTCTTCTTCACAGAAACACCCTTTTCACACGCTTTTTTAGCAAAGCTGCATTTTGCATGATGTTCGACTAGATCTGAGTTTAGAAAGGGGAGATAAAAATAATTTTCTTTATGTTCTGTGACAAGATCACTGAAGAAGTGATTTAAGAGGATATGATAAACATATATTTTATCCTATGTACTTACAAGAAGAAGAGACTTCTCACCCTAGAGGAAGAACTAAATTACAGGAGAAATTCCCAGGGACCTGGAGGAAATTTGGAGCTTCTGCTCTTTTTAAAGCATTATTTTCAGGAGTCCCCAGACAGACACAAAAAGGAGTGGTAAAAGATGAATTATGTGCTGGAAAAATAGCTGGGTTTTAAAAGGACTTCATGTGTGGCTCAGCAGGACTTTGCGTTAGATCATTCCATGGCACCCTGCTGGGTGTTACAGTCTGGCACCAGGCAGCTCTGGGTGTATGACTACAGCCATGAACAAAGCTAAGCTTTGATCTAAACATCTAAGAAGATGTCCAGGACTCTCAAAAGAAGAGCTACAATAGCATGCTGGCTAGCAAACATAAGACTCCTCATTACTTAGGATTTGGAGATGTAATTTCATTCTTATAGGATAAAAAGCCATTTCTTTCAGATGAGATGCCAGATCTGCTTAACCCCGTGGTTTCCAAATAAATGTTTGCTGCTGTCTTTCCTCATTATTATAAAATGTGATGGTTAGAGATGTGCAAAGAGAGGTAATTTCAGTAATAACAGTAATTTCATGAAACAGTGATATAGCAAAAATGTGTGTGGGCTGATCACCCAGGCCTTCACTGGGAGGAGACAGTCCCAGGGCTTGCTTACTTTTCCTAATCCAAATTCCATATTTTATGTGAAACATTATATGAAACATTGGATAGGTGTCCTCAGAAAAGACAGAGGAAAAGGCATCCACAGGTGTCTGTGTTAAGCATTGAGCTGGAGACCAGCTGACCCACAGAAAGCATGAACACCTAGTGCTGCCTGCTGAACTGCAGCTGGGGTGACTGCAAGCCTCAGAGCTCTCTGCATGCAGGCTAAGCCCATTGAAACAATCCAATTATTTACCTGGGGTTCAGTAAAGCATCACCCTTCATCTTTCTCATGTCCTGAGGTAATCAGTTTTAGGCTCAGGAAGGAATACATCAAGTTTCATGGATCCCCTCAGGAATAGGCCAAGCACCTTGTGACTGTTGAGTACCAAGTACCATATTAATCTCTCACATGATGCTCTAATTCTGTCATGCATCTGGCTTTTAATGCCAAATTTGGATGCTTGGTGAACTCCCTCCTAAGAAGCTGAAATGGAGAGTCTTGTCCTGTAATTTCTGGTCCCAGGACTGTTTGTATGGCACTGAGCAGCCACCAGCACCTGCTCCATGTGCTGTAGCACCCCTGCACTGCCTGGGTACCCACCACCCTCCTCTTCCCCTTTTTAGACTTTCTGTGCTTTGGATGGATCTGAGTGCTCTGTGCAGCTGCAAAGCTGCAGCTGATGACAAGAGCTTGACTGCTTTGCCAGTGCTGATGAGAGGCATACAGGCATAACAATAAAGCGGCACACCAATCTGTTTGTGCAGTCACTTAAAAAGCCTACCCAAATAATTTGAGAGCTAGAAATGAATGTTTCTGGGTACTTTCATAGCCACAGAACAATTTTAGCATCTTGTTAATTGCAGATTTTGCAGAAACACTTGCTTTTGACTCAGGGAAATGCAACCACAGAATGCAGTGCTCATTATTGACATTACAGTCCCGCTATCTTTGGGTGCCTTATTTCAGAAGAGAGATGCTTCTCAAAACAGTTTTCAGTCAAACCCTGATCTTCCAGCTACCTAGTGACTTTGTGACTGTCAGCACACAGGATCTCACAGTCTTTGAAGATTTGCTCTTTCAAGAGCTGAAAGGACAAATCTAAGTCAATTGCTATGTTCATTTTACAGGTGGAGATTTATTAATTTCCTTGCCCAAGCTCACTATCCCAGTTTTCATGACAGCAAAGAGCTCAACCCAGTGCTCTTCACTTCAGTGCCATCACCACAGCCATCCTGCTCTTATTAAAATTTCAGTGCATGGCAAAGTAAACATGTTTATGATAACATTGCTTGATTTTGCTGTAATGGACTCAATTCAGTGCACTGCCTCTTATGGTGAATCTTCCCCTATTTAGGGAAAAAGTAAGCTTAAAGCCCATGCTACTTCTTTTTAGCAAGGCTTTTCTGAACAGCAAGGGAAGGGGAGGGAGTTTAAGTTATATAGATTAGACCCATCTGGCAAAGTTTGATGTACACACCTTCTGTCTATGAAAGATACCTTAAAAACTAGTTAATAAAAGCACAAACTGTGCTTATAAGGTGTCCCATAAGATTATAACTTAAAGGTAGAAATTTCTTTGATCATGGAAATCCTACATAAGTTTATGCACAAACACCTTTGACTTCATGAATTCTGTTATTAAGGTATTCGTATTATTTCCTGTTTGTTGATTTGGTTTGTTTGTGGGGTGGTTTTTTTAACAGTTAGAAGAAAAGGATGCTCTGAGGGAGGATAGAAATAGCTGGAAATCGTCCTTACTCCTCCAAAGCTCTCAGAGGAGACAGATTATTGTGTAGTCAGACCTGCTCTGTGAGCTTGACTTGACTGATTTAACTTGAAAACAATATTGCACACAAACAAGAATCTGAACTCTTCCCCTTAGGGTTTCCTGCCTTGGTCTCTTGCTTGAAGAGACAATTCACGTTTTTCATCTCTCTTAAAGCAAATTAGTCCCACATGCCAGCATGTCTTAGTGATTATGTAGTAATTATCACGGATATTTATGAAGGTTTTCAATAGGTAGGCTTGGGATGAGTCATCAGAAGGATTTTATACTCCTGTGAAATCTTGTCCTACCTCCTGCTTAAAAAATGTCATTTAGTTGCTACTGAAATTGTTTCTGCCCAGCTTGAATTTAATCAAGATTTTTGTGCTATTTGCATTGTTTTTCTTATGCAAATGAGAATTTTAAGTGCCTTTTAATTGATGTTTGACTAACTGTCTTGGTTTAAGAGAC
>VXBI01007797.1:0-67997 GCA_013397375.1 Toxostoma redivivum | reverse complement strand
CATGAAAAAAAAAAGACAATTTACAATTTATGGTTGGGCAGCCTGTCACACTTTGCATATAGCCTAGGACATGATGACACATATCCATAGAGGGCTTTCTTGAGGATCAAGACCAGAGTTGAAAATTTCTCGAACTTCCAGCTTCATAAGGTAGTCCTTAATTTATTATTTTCTTACAATGTTTTGCTTGAACTTAAATAAAGCCCTAGACATTGGCAAGTACATTAAATAAGTATTAGGTACTAACTGAGAAAATTATTAACTTCAAATTACCTAGAAGCATGATACAATGTTCTTATTGTTATGTCAGTGTTCATGCTACTTTGCACTCTGTTCTTTTAATGGTTCAGGTAAGATCCAGTTCTTCCCATCAGGAATCTTGTGCTGAAATCTTTGGCTGCAGTCTCCAAAAAAGGAATGTTGGCAAATTAAGTAAAATTAAATACGAATTTTATTATTTTACCATAAACCAAGTCATCTGAAATGGGCCAAATCCAGGCTCCAGCAAGGCCATTGGTTTACTTTACAGGAGTTAATAACTGAGGGGCATCAAACAGACCCACTTTGACACCAAAGGGTGGGGCAGACTGGCTAGTCCTGTGAGAGGGAGGATATTTCTGTCTCCTGAGAGCAGCAGACTCATTATGCAGAGCTACTCCTCTGCTTGTCCATCCTAGCACGCCTATGATGGGTGGCTGCAGAGGTGTAGTCCAGGTGGGCTCCCAGCTTGCTCTGCACCCCAAGGACGTGTTGAGACGGCTCAGAGCAGGGCACATTGTCCAGCTGCACTCTCTAGGACATACTTACTTCTACTAGAAAATACATATTAAAAACCAAAACCAAACATCATCGCAGGAATTCCTCAGTGCTAGCAAATGCTATCACAGACCAAAGTGAAAAAGCTATTCAAAGTTGTTAAACTCATCACACTATCATAAGCAAAAATAAGTATCTTCAACTACTACCTGCTTGATGCCTAAGATTGACTGGAGTTCTTTGGATACTGTGCTTGTGATCCTTTTCTCATTGATTTTAGTGGGTATTCTTCCATTAAATATAGTGGGTGCAAGAGCACATAACTGAAGAGAAAACTGCTTGAGATATGCAATGCTGGTTTAGCAAAGTAGTAAATAACTCCTGCAGTGTAAAACAGTTACTCTTTCCTTTAAGTGTATTTGACTGTTTGGATTTTTGCACAGGCTTGTACTTCTTTAATATTCACTTCTCTTATCTCAGAGAATTTTACTGAAAAGTAAATTTCAATAGTCAAATGAGAGACTTTGGGAAAAAAATTACATTCCAAAACTGACAGTTCTGCAGATTTCTAACAGCATGTTCCTGATTAATGAAGTAGGAAATGACAAATGACTAGCCATGACTATGCTGGATATACTTTTGCCTTTGACATTGAAAAGAACTTTTCCAGCTGTAGCAGTAAAGTAGGAACCTCTTACATGTGGCACAAAGTATCGCACTCCAGAGAGAAGGGGCTGTCTTTTCTACTGAATCTAATGTGACTCATGGATGAGTGAAATTATTTTTCCATACCAACAATGCCTAAATGGATCTTACAGATTCATTTTAAAAACAGACTCCTTCAGGATGTGATTGTAAACAATAAATGTCCCCAACAATAATTCTTGTAATGTCAGTTTTAAGCATGAGAAAAGATGACTTGGACAGCCAAATAGAATCCAAGTAAAATACACCCCAGATCTCTTTCCTTATCTTGTGCCTGTTCAGTGTTACATTTTCATTTCACCTCCTTGGAAAGTCTGGCTAAAAAGGAGAAGGAGAAATTTGACCTTTGTGGCCTCTACACCCAAAAGACAGAAAATGTGTGAGAGAGAGGAGCTGAATTTCCCATCTGGCTAGTCAGGGTTTTGAGATTTGGAGATTTTTATCATCTTTTGAAAGTTGCAGCTGGAGTGGCTGATGGAGACTGGCAGCATAAGCAGGATTCCTTCACAAAGAAATCCATCACAGCTCTGTACATCTATAAGGAGGCATTACAGGAAACAGACAGGGATGTAACTTTTCACATCCCTAACAGAACAACAGCGGATAGCTGGAGAATACGAAAGCAAGGAAGCATGGAAAGAGGTAGCTTATACATTTCAAGGAGCCATAGACAGTGGCCTGACTATTTGCCTCCTGCCTCCTTGTAGAGGAGCACAGTGAAAAGTGCAAATGGCAGCTCCAGTGAGATTGGCAGTGGTGCTGTCTTAGGAGTGGGGTAAATAACCATAAATGAGAGCTTTTACTGTGCTTCTGTCCCAGAAACACAGTATCCCATCCAAGGCTGGGTCCTTGCTGAAGGGGATCCTGTAAATATCCCACATCTGTGCCTTCAAGGATGCAGAGGCTGGCCAGAAAAAGACAGGGGTATAAATTCCTCTCACCATGAAGAAGCCAGAAGTTTTGTCTTCAATGCTATTCCTTTAGCAAGTCTTTTCAGTGGCAGATGTTCCATGACGTAATGAAAGAGGTTCATGGCTTGCATTTTTGCCAGTGAATTGACTGAGACTGTCAAAAGCTTTCATAAGGGCCACCACTTGAATCAGATAGTCATCGTGTCACTGATGAGATTATAGATTTAAAATAGGTAACTGATTATTACAGCTCCCCATAGCTATCTAGTCCCAAATCATGCCTAGGGTTTCAAGCCCAGAACTAGCAACCAAGAAATTTTTTACCTAAGTATCTTAAAAATTGGTCTCAACCAGCTCTTCATTGATTAAGTTTCCCACAGTATTTTGCAGACAATATGGATATAAATCAATTCAGGCATTGCAATTAAATGAAATACTGAGTGGTATCAGCACACATACAAAGCAACATTGAAGCATCTATAAATTATCAAGACAGTACTAGTTCACAGAGCATCAGAGAACTTCTCTCATTTGCAACATTATTTCTGGCATGAAAACTACCAGAATGTAGGCCAGAAGCATGTCCCCTGGCAAGATCTTAACATGACAGAAATCTACAGATTACAGTACAATCATAATAGTATTAAAGTGCAGAAGCTTTCCCCTTTGCTTTAAGTATTTCAAGATAAATAAGAAGGCCAGGGAAAAATCTAGTACCCTTTATTTATATGATAGCAATTGGATTTCCAATCAAGCATCAGATACTCATCTGTAGTGAAGATGCAAGATGTACTGCTGTATTTTACAAAATGTGTTTCTCTCTGTCCTTCCCAGACAGTACACTCAGCTCTTTAATGAAGTGTTGTGGGTAGAACAGACCCATGCCTGCTTTTATAATGTCAAAGTGGGCTTCCTGTTTTAGTTTTCTCTTACTTTTCTAGAGAATCTTTTCATCCATAGTGAAGCTGTGTGTATGGTGTCTGCACTGTGTCAAGAGAAAATTACTGAGACCAAACAAGTTCATATTAATGAGCCATGGAAGGCAAATACAACAGCATCAGTTATTTCATGAAAAAGAATAATTTTGCTTTCTCATGCCTGCAGGCAGAGAGATGTGAAGTAATAATCCCTGGAGTACATTAAATTTTTATTTCTGAAATTAAAAAAAAAATTCAAGGATTATATCATAAGGAAGTACATAATTGTGCAGACAATGACCCACATATCTATATTTCAATATGTGGGGTAATTCAGCCCCAACATATCTGGGGCTGCAGTGTTATTTATTTTTCATCATTCTTTCACATTTCTGCCTTCTGTACCTATAGACATGTTCCTCCTCCTTGCAGTTCTCTCTCATCAACTTCAAAGCTGGAAATAAAAATATAGGAAAATTGTTGTCACTAATAACAAGAACATAACATAGATGACAAAAAAGGGCCCTAAATCAATGAGAAACATGAGAGTGCAGCAGAAACAGGAAGCATTATGTGTTGACACAAAACTTTAGCACAGGGATCAGGAACTTCCAGCACAGTGACCTGTTCCAGATAGAAGGCAAGCTTACTTGTGCTCTGAATGTCTCTCATGTCCACCACAATCAGATGTCTTCTTGTAATATCCTGCTTGTTGAGGGCTGTTTTTTTGTTTTTCCTTCCCTCTCTGCCTATGGAATTTTTTCCCATTGACAAGCTAAGGGACATTGATGACTGGGTCCTTGAGACCTTGAGACGGGGGGAAGGAGAGCCTCCCTGCNTCCGTTTATTTAATGTTAATTTCATAGCTGTTGTTGTTTTGATTGTCTTATTACATATACTAGTAAAGAACTGTTATTCCTATCCCCATATCTGTGCCTGAGAGCCCCTTAATTTCAAAATTATACTAATTCAGAGGGAGAGATTTATTAGCTCCATTTCGAGGGAAGGCACTGCTCTTCCCTAGCACACACCTGTCTTTTTCAAACCAGGACACTGCTAAATTTGAGTTCTTCTAATAGCTGAGACTAGGGAGACACAGCTACAGATTACAGCTAGACATAGTCGCAGGTATAATGGTGCAGGCTGGTTTTGTGGTCAAGACAGCTAAAATAATAAATCTCTCTCTCACTGGGAGGGTTTGAGTTTTTTTCTAGAGAAAGGTTATTTTCTAGAAAAATAAGGTGTACAGTCATTTCCCAGTTTTGCTCCTGTCTTCTCTTTTAGGGGACACTTTACCTAAAAAGCAACCTATGGCTTTAAATTGGCATGGAAATTGGAAATTTGGAAATTGGCATGGCCCCATGGGTAATGCTCAGTCTATCAGATGAGGTTCTGACACTGGAAGAAAATCACTGGATGAATGAGTCAACATATCAACAGTGATGACCAATAAGCAGCAAAGACGTTTACTGGGAATTGAATTCTACATCCATGAAAGCAAATAATCTAATCTTGTAACAAATGTTGGGCCAGATGCAAGCGCACTCAACACTACATCAGTGGGGGTTTGTTGTGTGTTAAAGGTCGTGCAGGTTTTTACCCTATAGAAATTAAAATGGGCATTATTAATATGACACAGACATTAGATGGTTGGCACAAAAAAAAAGTGTTTCAGAGAGTGCCTCTGAAGGTACTCATGAAAACTAAAACCTCTACCAGAAGATTGTCTATTGGATTATACCACTGGATGTTTGCAATACAATTAGCAGATACTTATCAAGAAGAGGATAGCCAGCCAAAATCTAATCCTGGACAGAAAAAAAGGATAGAGTCTAAAGCATTCTTCAGGAGTTTATGAGCTATTCATTGTTATTCCCTTTTATACTAATCATGTTCTAATTTGGAAAATTTCACCATCTTAATAGGTCTACATCCAAAATCAAGGCTTTGCCTTTGCTAAAGTCAATGGAATAGCTGTTAAATGAAATCTAAAATTTCAAAAAATCCTTTTTCTTATTATTCTGAACTAGAAAACTTGAGTTTTAGTGTTCAAAGTGATTTGAAGTAACCTACTGAAAAGCAAACAAAATGCATACTCAAAAGCAAACAGAAGGTTCCATCTCTAAAGAGATAAAAATTATCTTGATAAAATCCCTGTTTATCATAATCCATTGATAGCATCATATATACTGAGGAAACATATTATTAGAAGGGCTTTTAAGTATATTTTAGGGCTGCTACCTTTAGCTCTCAATCTGACTTTCAGAAATACAGATTAATTTGCAATGTTCCTCCATCTCAAAATTCCTGTTTTCCAGTGGTTCACATCTAAGTGCATTAGTATCAGGTCACTATCCTTCCTCACCAGCAGTTTAACTATGGAGTGGTAGAAAAAGAAAAGAAAATATTGAACTCTTGCTACATCAGGGATAGGAAATCAAGTCATAAAAGTTTGCTCTAGAAGCCCTAGTCACAAGTGTACAGACATATTCAAAGTAATGGAGCTGCATGGATGTCACTTTGGAGGATGCTTTATCTCCCCACATACCTCTGCAAGTTACATAAAGTGACTCTATTGCACAGAATTCCTGCAGAGCAAGTCTATTCACATCAACACAGCAAAGCACAGTGCGGTGCTAAAGCACCTCTCTCTAAATACGTAACCCGACCCTTTCAGCCTTGTTGTCTGAGTCTTGATATAAAAGCTGCCAAGGACACAGAAGGCAATTGGCTATATTCAAAGCATGTGATTAGGTAGGACAATATAAAATTAATAACAGGCCTTGTCTTTTCACCTACATAGCAAATCACAGAGGTAAGGTTTTTTAGAAAGAGCAATATTTGCTGAGATCTGAAACAAATAATCATGTAGGTCAGCATGGAGACAGCAAGAGTGTAATTTTAATTTGTACTAAGACAAAAAATAAACAAAGTGCACCAGACTGGGTGACAACAAGACATACACAAAAAAGATACAGACAGGGATGATGGATCCTGGGTGAATGGAACAAAATAGAACAAAGAAAGAAATAGGCTTAGACAACTACAGCACAAGCAGTTGCACAGTTTAACTTCACTGTGACAATCTGGTTATAAGCCAAAGACAGCCACCCTCATGCTCTGAACAGCCAAAATAGCTATGACTATATACTGAACAGGTTATTTTTCCCATTCTGACAAGACTCAGCAGCAGTTCAGTTATACGTATTTGCCATGTAGCTCGTTGTGGAAATGCCATGAACAAGTTCTGAACAGCACACTAAAAGGGGACAATAAAATTAAACAGTACTACTGCTATTACTGAAGAGCAAATTTTGAGCTCTAAATTTAGATAGCTTGCAAGGTCTGGCATGATTAAGCCATAGTTGATGCATAATGCAGTATCATAATTCTGGCATCCATTAATCAAAGGCCTTAGGGCCTTAACTCAAAATGTCTTAAAATCAATAAGGAAAAAGAAAAAAAGATAAAAGAAAAAAAAAAAAAGAGAGACTGAAAAAATTCTTAGTGAAGTTGAATCAGCTTTGATTTACTGCTTGATATTTTTTGGTTTGGGTTTGGTCTGTAACATGTGGGCATGTGTTTTGAAGAGAGAAAGCCAAAGACAGTGCTGTGTGAAGGACTATAAAGACCAGCTCATGCCTCAGGACCAGGTGCAAGGATGTTAGGAGGTCCCCAGCCTTACACAGCACCCAGCCACAGCCATCGCTTTACCATGTTGCATCTCCCTGCTTTTCTTGTGAAGCTGAACTGAAAGGAGGTGGTAGGAATTAGTCAGGAAAGAACATTCCTGCCTAACTAGAGCCCAGAGTAGTAAAGGCAGTTTTGGAAGCAGAACCAATTGCTACTGTGTTCAGGTTTTTGGAATATTTCTCTTCCACTTTTCTCCAGGCTCACTGCTGCAGTGCAGTCACTGTGCTGTTATGATGCTGTGCCTCATTGATCTTGGATGAGGCAGCTAGTGAGACCAGACTGTAAGTTTGGTATTGAAACAATTGGGAAACCTTAACCCTAAACCCAGAACTCTTTTAAACTTTTCCTTCAGTGCAGGTGAGCTTATTTTGCATACACTGTTGTTTTAACCTAGTGAGTAAATGCTGATATTCAGAAAGTTATATTTAACACTTGAAAGGACACTAGGATGGATAAATTAAGCTGGGAGAGGTCAGACCAACGCATATGAATTACAGTTAAACCTTAGGGAACTACAAGGAAATTTACTCATTTTTTGTGGTTTGGTGAAGACAGAAAATACAGGTCCCACCACATACACAGAAATGTATTCATTTCCTCTTTCTAATTTACATAACCATCTCCTGCCCCCAATAAACCTGGAAATAACTTGGTTTATAAGGACTGCACTTAAGAATCCTTAACTGCTGAAATCCCTGCAATTGACAGGCAGGAAAATCTCAGCTGAAACATCCCCCCATTATATCATGTACAGAGAAAATACATTTGCAACAAAAAGCATGTGCATAACAGGTTTATTTTTTTCCTTTTTTTATCAATTAAAAAATTTAGGAAAGTATAACAAATCAAAACAAGCATAATCTGGAAGATATTAAATGTGATTTTTGAATGCAGTTGGGGATTTTCTTTTTTTTTTTAATAAACTACATTGTTTTGATTTAAAGACTACATTGAAAGATTAATTTTACTTTAAAATTTGGTATAAAAAATCAGCAAAGACCAGATGAATTATTGAAATTTTTTGATACTGTCACACCCATCTCTTGTCAGTGTAGTCTCAGATGAGACGTGTTTCAATTATACATGCAATACCAAAATGTGTAATTTCACCTTCTTGCTCTCATCCACACGGTGACCTGCACAGCTGCTGAAGTCCCTTAGCAGTTAACATATGGCAAAAAAAGTTTATTGAAAACCTTTTAAAGAAAAAAAAGTATGTTTTTAGTGCCACCACTGCTACCCCAAATTTGGAGTTAAGGCGGTGATTTCTGAGAAATTGCGTAGGGACCCTGTAGTGACTTTATAATTCCATTAGGAAAAGGTTTGTGGAATGGGTTAATATATCCATTTCTTTTTCAGGCACAGCTAAGCTAACAACATGCTTCATCAGAAGTAGTTCAGCAAATTCTAAAAACTCCAACAGAACATCCAGGCACTATGTTTCAGGACACTTCTCTCATGGAAGACATCCTGTTTACCACACTTGGCATAATGACAAAATAGAAGTATTTCATGAACCATAGGATATTATCAAATTATATCAGTAGCATCTACTTGAGGATTCTGTTGCAGCATAAGCTCTGTCAGTAAAAGGTAGCTGTCACACAAGAAGCAACATCAGTGCAGCTACAGCATATCCTCACTTGGTCAAGGGAAAACAAAACACCAGAGCAGACTGGACAAATTGGCAGGTCTAAATAATGGGCAGGAAAAGGCTTTTAGAGAAGATAAGACATTTATTGTTGAGGACATAGGTAAAGAACACAGTATCTGAATCTAAAACTAAATTATCCTCCACAGTTATTCAACTTCATTTGAGTTATATCCAATGGTTAATTATGGACAGCAAGTCCTGTAGAAATAACACATAGACTCATGCATAAACCCAGAAAATTAATTTGCTATCTGAACTATTTCTTGATTATGTGTGTATTCTCTATTTCAAATTTAATTATACTCCATTTTTTTTCTAGCAGTATTTTCCTTGTTCAGAAGCAGTGGTCTGAAAATACGAACCAAATATGGTTCACAGAAAGTAGTTCCATCTCTTCGTAAAGCATGGTGGAGATATTTAAGAATTTGCTTTTCTATTTACTTTGCATCCAGACTTCAAGGGGCACAGCAGAGCATCTGGTAACAAAAATTGAATTCAAGAACTAAATGCAGAAAATTGGCAAAGTGTTCTCTTTGAGAACATGAAAGCTGTGGAGAAAATTAATTTATAATTGCGTTTGAATGCACATAAAATTTGTTGATTAAATTCAAGAATAAGATTTGATAGTTAGAAGATAAACCCTGAAGTTTAACCTCAAATACAAAACAGCATTGCAATCTGTACACAGCATACAACAATATAGCAAGAACAGTTTTGATGTCTGCAGTCACTCTTATTTATGTAAAAATATGTAAGCACAATGAATCAGCAGCATTTAACTGCACAGAGTTCAGGTCTGCAGAGCTTTACTTTGAAGAACAAAAAATATTCCATTTTGAGATGCAAAAGTTCAACTGCAACATCAAACTCTATAGCCTTCCAGACAAAGTCAAGCATATTTTTAGAAGATTTCTGAACCAGCAAGGAACTAAACTTTTAGCACCCTGTTTGAACCTAGTGCAATTTATTTTGAGACATTAAAAAAAAAAAAAGTTTTTAAAGGTTCTAAATATAGAAGGCTTACTCCAGATAGAATATCAGCAAGAACAAAATAATAGGTTGGATAAGCCATCAAGAAAAAAACAAAACAAAACAAAATAAAACAAACAAAAAAACCCCAAACAAACAAAAAAAACCACAACAACAAAAACACACAAAAAAATTATCCTGGCAGTTTGCTATTGACTTTCAGCAAATGTGTCCACACAGAGATTTACACCAAAGTAGCTATATTTGCCAGAATTCAGAGTTTTTCTCATTTCAGGCCTTTTTTGAAATGTAGACCATTTTAAGCTTCCTTCAGTCAATTAAAATAAATCAAACAGCAGCTCTTAAAACCAAAGGAGAAAATGTCTATGCTGACCTTCTGAGTCTTCTACTCTAGTTAAAAATCACCCAATCAGATTAAATGTGTGTATCCCTACACTGATATCTCCCTTGCTCTTTTGCTTTCTTTAGTGATGAAGCATAGCAGCTTGGTTTGGCTATTTCTTTAAAATTATCAAAACTTATTCATGTGGAAAAAAAAATTCTGTTTACAGTTTACTTTTCTGTAATTTTATTGGCCTGGAGATAAGGCAGATTTTTCTAATAATTCATAAGAAAAAGTCCAACTTTTTCTCATTCTGGATGATTGCAGGGAGAGCACAGAGACTCAAAAGCAGCTGCAGCAACTTCAAGTGAGCCCTTCCAGTTGCTGGACTTCTGACTTGACAAAGAAGCTGTTGTCCTTTATGTATTTAAATCTACTGGGTTGAAACCATATATAGAGACACTCAGCTGTGGTATTTGATGGTGAAGAAGGAAATGCACAGAAGCCTCACTCACTGCTTCTCTTTCTTCCATCACAGCAACTGCAGGCAGCAAAGATCAGCACTTTGGGGAAGTTATGGGGAGCTGGCTGATATTGTCCAGGGCTGATGCTTATTCAGAAAAACTACCACATGAGGCAGAGTGAAGACACCTCAACATACTACTTTAGGCTGTGTCCAGTGAATTAAGAAAACAATCCTGAAAACACTTCATCCAGAAAACACTTCATCCTGGTGCCTGCCTTCAAGGATCCTTTATGTGGCTCCTTCATGGCACTAACTTGCCCACTCCAAGAACATAAAAGGGCAACAAGTGAGTTCACTATGAGAGCACAGCAGCAGACCCAGTTCTTAGGAGCAAGTGTTTAAAAAAAAAAAGGTCAAATAAAATTTTCAGTAGCTATTTTCCTGTGAAATACTTGTTTAATTTAAAGACTTAGGGAAATAATCATAGAAGGGTGAGAAAACTGTGAAAATCCACGTGGGACAAGAGGGAACTCTTTAAAACACCACAATGCTTGCCAAAATGCCAGTGGCAGGGAGGTGTTGAGTGCCATAGCCCCTAACAATTTTAACATTTCATTCTGGAATGAAAATCCAAAGGATTCGGATTGGACATAAGAATTTAAACCTTCACTATCTACTGTTGGAGCCTGATAATCTCCTCTTCACCAATATTTCATTTCTGTATGATTTCTTTATAAATAGTAGAACCAAAAGTCTGCAATACAAAAGAAGTAAAAAACAAGGGTGTGCTAACTTAACACTGCATGGCTCCAAGCTATACAACTAAAGTCACTGAGTAATAAAACAAGTTATAATAGACTGTTAGGTAATACAGGAACTAGAACATACGCTAACTGGAGCAGCAAAGTAGGGTATGAAATTCTGAAACGCATTTACCTGCCCTCTGACTGGACAGAATATGCTTGTGCTTGTGTGTTTAACATTGTTATTACCAGAGAGGGTTCAAACATTTGAATGTTCCCCTTTATTATTCTTCTACAATAAATTAACAAAGATCTTGGGAAAACAAAATAGGAAAAGAAAAACCTATTTTTCAATCTGTTCTTGGGATTTGTCTTCCCCTTTAATTATTCTCTTCATTTTTGTAGAACTTAGCTTTGTCTTCAAACAAAAGAAAATACAATCAGCACAAAACACTGCCAGTAGAGACCTGATCTTCCCTGAAGCCTCATTTACCTTCACTGATGCCATGATCCCCACTTGGTAAACTACTGAGGTACATGCCTAACGTACTGTGAGTAAGTTAGGCATGCCTAACTTATCTGTGAGTTTTGACATACTGACATACTTTGGGACATGACATCTGTGTTAGTGTATTACCTAATCAGTGCCTAGAAGGCATTGTCCAAAGCAAGCTTCAAGAGCCAAAACAATGAAAATTAAGTGCAGTTTCCATAATAGGAGGCCTCTTAAGGAATAAACAAAGTGCAATGGAAGAAACATTTAATTCATTTGTTTCTGATACCGCTGGCAGGAAAGAAAAGTCTGAATATTTTATAATTAAAGATTGTGTGCAAAACTCAGCAACTGTTTGTGAAAAATACCACATGAAGCAAACCTTGCTTGATTCTAGATGTGCAGTGAACAGAGGAACATACTATCCAATCTCTCACAATTTCAGCATTTTAAGGAACTCATCAGTAGTCTGGAAAAAGTTTATAAAGTTAATTCTGTTCAGAATTTTGCTTGCCTTATGTATTTTCAGTATTACTGTTCACCCATCTTTACCAAGATACATTTTTATGGCTTTAAAGCAAGTACTATTAACAGTTCAGCAGATCCTCAAAACTTACATCAACAACTTTTGGGAGGGAAGAACGACAAGAAGAGGAGGCATATGGGTCAGGAGAAGAAAACATTTCCAAATTATTATTTATATATTGTCCCACCATCTGCTTCTTCCACAGCTCCACTTACTGACATTTTGCACAGCTGTGATTCTTATGTACATGGTTACTCTCTACCTAGTAAAGCCCTTTTTTCTTTTTTTTTCTTTTCTCCTTTTTCTATTTTTTTTCTTTTTTCTTGTTTTTTCTCTCAATTTCTTCCTTCATTTAAACAAAATTTTAAAAAGGATACGAAGCACACACATCCAGCTAAAGACACTTCTCAGAAAATTGAGGGTAGCAGGCTGGATGCACCTTACTTACACAATTTCAGTGGTAAAAATTTCAAAATCACAGAGTCTGCTCCAGAATGAAGGGATAAGGAGGTACAAAAAGGTCAGTATTAACTATCTTTCTTTGTGATATGTATGGACACATAGAAATGTTTTTAAAATAGGGCTTTGTCACAGACTGGAGGATAATTGAAAAAGTGAGATTTTGCCAAAATACAATTAAACCTCTGCTGAACACAAGGCATTTTGTGTATTTTGGGAAACAAATCTTTAAAAAAGGGAAAAATAATACCATGAAGTTAGATTCCTCTCATGTCCTGGTTTTCTCCTGTGATACTTTTTAGGAGTATACTGAACAATAAAAATAAATAAAAGTACATAAATTAAAAATGGAACTACTAGAGAAGTCTATGATTTGGTTTCAAACAGTAAAATCTTTCAATGTGGAAAGTAAAAGGATCTGTAGCCCTTAAAGTACCTGACAATGTAAAATACCATTATCAAAATGATAAGTCATTTAGAAAAGAAACCATCTTTTGCTATTTTTATAGACTACATGAAAATAAGCCCTTTGTTTGAATTCAGTTGATACATTACAAAACAAATTAATGGATCCTTTTCATTCATACCTAAAAAGCTTCTCCTTTTTTCATATAACTTTGTGGAACCTGAATCACCCACCATGTATATAGCTGGCATAGCCCTTTATGACATCTATCCCAGCAGGGAGCACAAAGGTTCTGGCAAAGTCAAGGAGATGTGCTGCTTTGCAGCATGCTCTGCTAGATGGCATGGTTTGCCTGGCACTAAGGCAGCACTATGGTATCTCCTCACTGAGAGACTCAAAATACCCTCCTCACAAAGGTATCACATGCATGAAGGATCTGGGTATATCCATTGTGTAACATCACAGGTAAGCCTCCTCTGTATTAAATAATATCTTGTACAAAATGCTGGCAGTGGGTTTTATGAAAGCTTCAGAGTCAGTGCAGAGTTCTGTAACTCATACCAGGTCCTCGAAAGTCCAACAACATGCCTGTCTCAGGTTTTTAAACCTGATCACTGTTGCCCTCTCCAGAGAAGATGCACAGCTTCTGGCTTGCTTGAAGACTCTGGAACAGGGGTAGCAGGATTGAAAGCAAGTAACCCATCATGTTAATGTTTTCTCCTTTGCTCAGAACCACCTGGAGCAGTAACACCAGCTGGACAAATATAAGAGCTACTAAAATGTCATTGTGGAAAGCCAGGCCACACAGAGATAAATACTAAGATCAAGCCTTGCATAGGAAAGAATGTCAAGTTAGGAGAATGTCAAGGAAAGGAAAGCTGGAAAGGAGGCATAACCACTGATACTTTCTGCTGTAAAACTCAAAATCAAGATGAGTTTTATCCTCATTTAAACTTGACAGAAAGTAAACACCCTCAGAATATAATTCACTACACAGAATATAATTCTGCGTGGGCAACATACTGGGGAAACTCAACTGCTATTTTAACCTGTCAGGCAACAAATTCGCTCCCATGAAGAAGTCTGACGTCAAATGCAGAGAAAGTATCTTGCACAAGAGGAGGAAAACAGCTGGGGAAAATATCCAGAGGAACAGTATTTGTTTCATGTAAATAACATTTGACTTCACTAACAAAAATGAAATGCAGGAAAAACAGTGTGGCAAAGCCACAGAACTTGTTTCCAACATTGATTTTGAATGCTTTTTTGTGTTTTCAAAGATTCTTTACCATACTGATACAAATTTGACATAGTGATGGATGGCTACAGAAGCAAGGAGTCAAGTGAAGGTTAGAAAAAGTGACTTGAGCCTCTTTTGTCTTAGGTTCTGCTAGTGACTTCTCAGGTGATATTGGGTAGATAAATCGTTTAGCCTCAGTGTTTCATGTTCTTTATCAGTGAACTGAAGAGTCACTTTTTATGAAAAGTACAAGAGCTCAGCATTACTATCATCCACTTTCAGCCTTAACAGCTTTGAAAGCCATAGATGCTGGACAATAAGTTCAAGTGTAACTCAGAAGAGCAGAATTTCAATATGCTATGCAAGATATTTAGATACTTAGATATTTGTCAGAGGGGCTTTAATGCTAAAGATGCACAGCATACTCTCATGGTACAGACAAATGCTGCTTAATTCATTTTCAAGGTCAGGATAAAATAAATTACAATATTTTTAAATCAAAACAATTGCAATGCTGCACTTCACCTCACTTTCTTAAGCAACATAAGAAGCAGAACAGTACATTTTCTCCAGAGAATTGTGAGGTTTTAGTCACAGATTAATACTTAAAATTAGTCTCATTTTCACAACTAATTTAAATATTAGATATACTCAAATTCACAGATAGAGCAGCACAAATGGTAGGTATTTACTTTTTTTTTAAATTAAACTAATGTCCATGAAACTAATGTCCGTTTTTCTAACTCCAGCATAATACTCAATGAGAGAATTTAAAGAAAACTTAAAGGCTTTGGATAAGGCTTTGCACTCCTGAAAAAGAGCCCAGTCTAAGTACAGTCGGACTTGTGCTAGCTACAACAGCAGCAGAGCAAAGAGCAAAACGATTTTAGTCAGTGTCAAATAAATCAAAAGTGATTGATTAAAGCTAAAACAATTGATTAGAAAAACAATGCTGTAGACTTCAAAGGAAAGTAGCCCCTCTACCAGCATAATCTTCAGCTCCTGAATTTCCTCACACATGCAAATTGCTTCCTGATTATAAATGAAGCTTATCATCTATAGGGATAAATGAACTTTAGATCCAGATTTGCTTTGTGTAGTATTAAGATTTTTTCACTGAAGTATCCCAAAATTTGCTTTTATATGCAACTTAGTATAAAGGAAAAGTTTGGTGAGGGAAAAAAGCTTGAAGGAAACAGAAAAAACTGAAAGGTCTGCAGAGAGAAGAGTATGGATCTTGCTCCCGATGCAGCCATGGAAAAACTTCTCCTTTTCCCTCTTTAAAATTGGATCAAGTCCAAGGACTGACTGAGCTTAAAAGAATGTTCCTATTTGAAGTACTTACAGAGTAGATGGCACCAGCTTTATCATCCAAACCACCTCTCAACCATGGCTAGGGCCTCTGAATTCCAGAGACTGAAATAGTTCACCACATCAGAGGATTAATAACATTAAAAACATCATGTTTTCTCCCTGTGATGGCAAGGCACACCATTTCCCATAGGAGCAAAGGAAGCACTTCACCCAAATCGTGCCTGTTGCCAATCCCAGATGCTCAGGTTGCCTTCTGACAGGGACTAAATCTGTCCTGATAAAATGGGGAGGCACTCAAAAGAATAATTTTCACCAAGGATAATGCAGACCTTGAAATAATCACATCTAAGACATTCTGGATATTGTTTAAAACTATGTTATTCTTCTTGTGTTGTTAATGTTAGCAATAATCCCTAAATACATCCTTAAATTTGAAGGTTGTCAGGCTCTGGGCACATGTTTACCACTAAGTCCTTGCCAATCCACTTTACTTTGAGTCCCTCAATAGCAACTAACACATCTCAGGCTGAGATTTACATTTCTCTTTATTTCTACAGCTCCTTTGAGAAAATTCTTCATGGTTTTTAAAAAGCATCCATATCACACCAGAGAAACTGAACATAATGGCTATGCAGCCCCAAGCAGTAAGAAAACACTTCCTGTGTCATCTCAGTCCCTCTGCTGATTGAAAAGGATTCCCAGGCCTATGAATATGCAGGAGGTGTGACACAGCACAGATATTACAGCTACTAGCACTGTAAACAATGGATTTAGACTTACTTTAGCAGGATGATATGCAAAAGAATAAACAGAGTACTACAAGCAATAATTCCACTATCCCTCTGCATTCTGACATCTTTGCCCAGTGTATTCTCAGTGATTCTCACTGTAACATTTTATTTTTGTGCCTTATCCTGATGAAGTAGTAATGTTACCTATACTAAGCATTTATTTTCTGTAAAGAGAAGAAAGGATGACATGACTCTTTCTTTTAAAAGATCTGACTACATTAATTCAGGAATTTGAAAACCTACATATATAATGATATACTCAACTTTTCACTGAAAACTCATTATGACATCACTAGTTAAATATTTTGACTTTTAGTTTATCATTACAGATTTTAGCAGTGTTTAAATAACAATTCTGAGAAAGAAAAATGATTGTAAGTAAAAGTAGCTGAAATGGTCCTTTTTCCTCTGCACCCATACTTGAATATTTCTAGCTCTAAACTAACCTCCTTAAATTACAGATTATGTTTTACTAGGTTTTGAAAAATTCCACCTAATAGATAAAGCCTAATGCTTATGCTCGACTTCATCAGTTGAATTCTCTTCTGACACAAATGTTGAACAGGTCCACAAAACCATCCAACAGCAAATCAGTTCTTACTTCATTTTGCTTTTTAGTGTAAGCTTAGGATTAAGTTCATTATTCCATTATACACAATATATTTCTATTCTGCTTTATATTTCTTTTACTGTTCGCTCTTCCACTTTCAAGAGATTAAAACTTTGTTTATTTACAAGAACATTTTTTTTAAAAATATGAATTTTTTTAATCCTATTTTCTAATGCTTCAGAAGAGCATGAAAGAAATAAGAAGACATCTGAGACACTAGCTCTGTCTCACAACAATACACAAGGCAATGTGGAAAACTCCAGTGTATATCAAATGTTTCATACAATTAAGCATTTGAATTTTTCCAAAAGAAAGGGAAATACAACTTGGTTTTCAATCTTATATTTTCTTTCTGAAACCAAATGAGATGCTGGGAGACAGAGGTCTTTCTTGAAGGACAGGATTTTGCCATATATGCATTTATAAATATATCCGCTCATAAGGAAGCCTCCTTACACAGGTTTCCTATACATATACCCAAACACTGATGATGCTGAATGCTTCCAACCCTGAAACTCTTTTAGACATCACTTTTTGAACAATAAAGGAGACATAGTGAAAATACGAAGTCAGAAAAAAATAAGAGGACCTTTACATTTTTGACCAATGGCATTAATTATTTTCCTTGAAATATTGAGACTGCAGGTGATGAAGAAAGTGTAAAGAAGACCATGAAGCAGAGCTGTAGACCAAGGGAAAGGAAATAAGAAACCTTTAATTTCCAGGCCTTCCTCGCATTAGGAAGTATCATATGACATGGATCATAACAAGGTTCAGGCAGAAAGTTCATTTTGGTGTGGGTAAAATACCTTTCTCTTTTAAAAGAAAAATAAGAGCAGCAGTGGGCATTGAGATAAAGCAGAGAGTAAGATCTTGCCTTGCCTTGCCCTGCCTTGCCAGCATTATCCCAGGGCTACTGCATAAGATCCACAGCAGCAATAGAGACTTCAAACACCATCAGAATCCAAATTGAACATTCTCACCCCATCTTCCTTTAAATCCATCAGTAAATAGAGAAGTACACATTCTTGAGATTCCTAGCATAAAGAAGCCCAAAACGCACCAGAAGTTGGACTAGATGATTGTTGTGATTCCAACTCAGGATATTCTGTGATTCTTTAAAATCAACTCGCAGCTCGATAGCAAACTGAGTGAAGAAAGAACAGAGACAGTTCCGAGACTCTGAACTTTTCTTCATTGACCACTCAGGAGCAATCTTTGAACAGGCACAATGCAAGGAAGTACAAAACCAGAACCAGGTTATGCATGTTTTTCCCTGATGGCAGCCATTCTGAGAGGTTTACAGTGGACAGCAAGAAACTGTACCACAGGTATATACTACAGAAAAAACAGGAGATTCCCATAGCACATGGTAGATTTCTTGTGGAGCCATATCTTATGGTCTTCCTCTGTTCCCCTCAAATCCATCTGCCTCACAGGTCCAGATTTTAAAACAGACACCATCACATCTGAAAGATGTTCCATTTCAGTTTGAAGGTAGCTTGTAGAAAGGGTGAATTTTCCTAGGCTTGAAGGAGTACACCCATCTTAGGAAGCAATTAACTGATTCTTTGATTCACAAGATCCCTTATTGATTTTCAGGATAAATACCAGAGGAGTCTGCAGCATGTCCTGCACTCTTACTGCTACAGAGCACAGTGCTGAAGATCAGGAATAACAGGGATGGACACACAGCAATGTTAAGGAGAGGGAACAGTATATGTAATCCAAATCATATAGTACTTAGAAGGCTTCAGCTCTTGAAACAAATACTGAGGTCAAGAATGCCCATCTTCTCAAACTCCGTTTATTTTAATCCTCCTGGAGTTAACATTTTTATTCTACAGTTTACTATGCCTACCATTTCAAACTGCTCATCAAAACACTGTCATGGATTTCCTGATCTCAGTGAATTGTCCAAAGAAGTCCTTCCTGCCAATTCTCAGCTGCTCGCTGATGTGTGAGATCCTGTAAAGGCCAAAAAATGGACATGTAACATTACTGCAATCAAAGAGGAAGAAATCTCTCTTCCTAACAGTGTGCTGCCATAGTGTACTTAACACCACTCAACAACGAAGCTCTTGGAAAGATGCTAGAAACTGGAGATTTTCCTGTTAAAAAGGCTTCCTAAATCTAGGCATTATTTGAGGATGAAATTCTGAGGGTTGCCTGCATAAGAGCAAATTTCTTCTCTCTGCATTACTCCTTTTCCAAAATGTGAGTTCTGTCCCAGACTACTGGCAAGTATCTTCTGGAGTCAAGGCATAGGTGACTGTGGTGGGTTTAGTGCTGGCCAAATTACCAGTGCACCCACTAGAATTATTTACTCATTTCCTGCAGCGAAATAGGGTTAGGAAGAAGGCATACAGGCTCAAAACTTTTAAGGGTACACAGAAAACTAAGAGAATAGTAAGAATCAGAATGAACCTTCAGAATACTTCTCCTCCACTCCCACCCTTTTCTTTCCCACTGACAACATACAGAAACAATTCAGTCAGTTTATCTCTAGAACAATCTTTCTTCAGTTCACTTAGGGAGAGAAATCTCCCTCATCAGTCTATGGAGACTTCTCCACAAGAAAATAGTTCTCTCATGGCTTCTAATTTCCACAAATAGCAGCCACCCCGAAATCTGCCATCATGAATCTCTCCTACCTCTTGCAGCCTTCCCACAGCTGAGCTCATGGGCCGTGTCAACTTATGTGCTACTGTTTTAAGGATGAGCTGTTCAAAAGCAAAGGTTCTCCTTATTTATCTGAGATAATCTTTATCTCTGGGAACAGAGGTCTTTTCTTCTTCTTTCCCTAGGGGCAAAGGGTCTTAATCACACTTCTGTCTCTCTGTTCAAACTTCTCATGGGATCACAGTTACTTCAACACCTGCTTGTTGAATGGATACCTTTGCTCATGTCTACAATGTGAATGCTCCATCCCCCTGTGCTTCGTCCATGATTTATAGGGATATTCAGCGTATCATAGTCCATCACCATGGCTTACATGAGAATTTCAGCCTAAGACTAAGGCATCTTCTCATTCTCCTCCCATCTGGGACCTGACTTCTTTACTGACCTTGGTGTCTTCATGCTGTTACTCTACGCGTCTTCACTCTGTCCTTTCCTCTCACTTGAGAGAGGACTGAAGGTCTGCAGGTCTCATCTGTGCAGTGAAAGAGTTCGTATCTCGCTGGAGACAGCCATATGCTTCCTGCTGGGTGGCAGCCAGAGCAGTTTAGGGTGGAGGATTCTGCCCCCATGCTGGGAGGTGGCCAGGATCTCAGCAGCCAGGCCAGAACCCAGAGGCAGCACCCACGGGTCCATGGCTCCCCTTCTGGGCCTGGTCTCGGCCCGGTCCGTGGCTCCCCTGCCCTGCCCGGCCTCAGCCCGGTCCATGGCTCCCCTGCCCGGTCTCGGCCCGGTCCATGGCTCCCCTTCTGGGCCCGGTCTCAGCCCGGTCCATGGCTCCCCTGCCCTGCCCGGTCTCAGCCCGGTCCATGGCTCCCCTCCCCTGCCCGGTCTCGGCCCGGTCCATGGCTCCCCTTCTGGGCCTGGTCTCGGCCTGGTCCGTGGCTCCCCTGCCCTGCCCGGCCTCGGCCCGGTCCGTGGCTCCCCTGCCCGGTCTCAGCCCGGTCCGTGGCTCCCCTGCCCTCCCCTGCCCTCTCAGGCACCGGGCCGGGAGCGAAAACAGCTTCTCTCTACAAAGGCCGGAAAGCAAGAGAACAATTCCCGGGCTTGTTGTTTTTAACCAGTGTGTTCACAGAGATGTGTTCAGCTTTTTCAGTGGTTTAACAGGTTGTCAGTTCTCAAAATTAATCACTGATTGGTCAGACATGGAGGAAGCTCTCAGCAGCTCTTGTCTGAAAAATCATGCCCTGGGTGGCTTATTCTGTCCTCAGCAAATGTCAAATGTGCAAAACCAGCACAGTGACTTACTCAGGGATATACAGTAAAGCACCACAGAGCACTGCCAGTCTTTTAATCCCTTTTTAACCCCTAGGTTAGACCTGTTCTACTTTGATATCATTGTCCTAGGAACCAAAGGACCTACAGAAAGATAAACCTAAAGGAAACAATTTTTTAACTAACACAAAGAACTTTAAACATGAATAAAACTTATTCTCACTATATTCTCAGATCTGCAACAGTCCACCTATGAATATTTATTATGCTACCATTTTGCTCTAAGATAGCATCTGGTAACACACCTCTTTTGAGAACTGTTGTACATTGCTCTGGGGCAAGAAGTTCTGCATGAAGGCCTTTCAAGGCTTTGTCTAAAAAGAATTAAAAGGCAGTTCTGCTACTAAATTTACACAAGAATTAAGAGCCAAAAATTCATTTCAGTAAACAACTAAATGATTCCAAGAAAGAGGAGAGATCAAAATTACCATGTTTTTTATCTACTGCCTTACATTTGCACAGCACCCTACAGGGACTGACTTTGCAAGACACAACTTACTTTCTCTCCATCTCATCTCATTTTCTTCTGATGTCAATTTTTTCTCTGCCTGGGGAGTGCCCAGCACTCTGCAAAAGGCTCTGTAACATCTGCTGTGGTTCTTTATGATTACATTTCCTTGCACTGATATTTTAGGTCTAATCTTTTAGGTTTGGACTGAAAACTGGAGGTCAGTTCTTGCCATTTTTAGTTGTTTTCTTTCATTAAAGATAAAGGAAGACATGTCTCTCTGATTTTATCATTACTGACAAATTTTCCCTCAGCCCTTTCTTTGTTTTTAATATTTTGCACATTGGTAAACAAGCCTGAATCATTTGTGGTGGCAGGCTTGAACAAACACACTCACACATATGCCCACACAGACACTTCACAGATAAGATCTCTCCTTTTGAATCTTAGCTTCAGAAATTTTAAGCTACACTTCACAGACTTTGCTTTTAATATTTAATTTGCCTAGAAATCAATAATTTTTACTGGTTAAAATAATAATTGTTTTAAGTTTCCGTTGTAAAAAAGTCTAGACAAAAGTCCTGGGTGATAAATCACACAGAAGAAGGTCTCTGTTTTGTTTTGAAATTACCACTGTACATTTCTCATGCTTCATCAAGTACATTTTTTTACTTGTTATGAAATATCCCCCAAAAAGTACACGCTTAGAATTATTTAGCTATGAGTATACAATATATCTTAATTCATTGGAAAGCGTTCAGCTGGGAAATATTCTTACATAATGCATGCAATAGAGACCTTTACTGAACAGCATGGACTATGATTGAACAGCAGTGGTAATTCTGCTCGGATATGAGGTCAGATGATCCAGCCATGCTGAAATTGCCAAACTCACCTTTGTACCACCACGCACCTGCCTGGGAGCTGCTGTGAGTGGTATGTCCACAGACAGTTTGCAGGGACTGAAGACAACAGGGGAAGAATAGCTGGAGATGGAAAAGGGACAAAGTGTTTGGGAATGCCACAAGACATATGAGCACCAATATAAACCCAGAAATATTGAGATGGGTATATGAAAGCAAGGCAGGATGCTACACACAAGCACTTAAACATATGGTCAAAGAGAAATGACAGTCTGTGTTTACATGTCTTTCATGTGATCAGATTGTAATTGGGATGAGTTTCAGCTCAGAATTCAAGTCCTTGATACTATTTATATTTAGTACAAATGTATGTGGTCCATAGTTACATATTTAATGTACATTTCTGTTCTCAAACACTGTACTAGTGGCCATACAGCTGAAAGGCCAGAGCTCAAGCAACATATTCCTATTTTAAAACAGCAGGATATTTTCAGGTGTTTTCATGAGTTTAAGAACACATTGAGCTGCACAGGCTATTCAGCTGGCACCACAGAAGAGCTCCTTAAGGTTCAGGTGTGCCCAGCATTCAAAGGTTACCATCACCAAGGCATTTTAATGATTCCCCGAAGAAGAAGCAGGGGCTCCAGACAGATGTGATTTGATGAGTGAACAACTTGTTTTGACAGGGCTAACCACTGAAGGAGCAGCACAAGCACTATGTAAACACGCTGGGATTTACCCATCGCCAGGTAAGAGCCCTGCAGTGTGCAATCTGTAACATTTATAAAAGATGGAAAGAAAAGGATATGGCAAAGGACATTGTTGGGCAGATTAAACTAAATTATCCAGATGCAAATTATAAAGTTGACTGCCTCTGATGCCTATAGTTACTACCTGACATCCCTGAAGTGCATATTCACATTCAATACTACACTTGCTGTTTAGGTGTTGAAATGCATGAGAGAGAGAGGAAATGTCCTAGTTGCCCAAAAGTTCACCTTCATGAACTCAATGTAACCATCCAGACGTTAGGGAAATTGCTGAGTATTCTCCCAGTGTTACTGATGACATGATTAGTGATCCAAGGACAAGTATCAACAGTGCATGGATGTCATGGGGATAGCAGAGACATATATAAGGGTAAGAGAAGAAAGGCATTAGTATATATGGTATACATAGGACCATTAATTTTCAGTGCTCTTTCAAAAATCCCCTATTGTTTTGACAATACGTATCTTAGAGTTTTTTGCCCCTTTTCTGTGGAAGCAGGCATTTGAAAACTTTATTGCAGCCTGAGTAGTTTCTTTTGGATTAGTTAAACACTTTATTGAAAACTTGATTTTTCACAGTCAACTTGCCGAGTGATACTAAATTTTTTTTTAAAATAATTTACAAATAAGATTCAAAATATTTTGTATTTCAAAAAATGCAAAGAGAGAGAAAGGAGAAAAAGTGTTGGATCTTCTACAAATTTTAGGCAAATGTGAAATTAATTTAATCACAAGGAATTACAAAGGAACCCAGTCCAGGTTAAGAGGAAGTATAAAGCTCGGTTTAACACTTCATGTCTGACTGGTGTGTTGTTAATCCTATACAGTAACTATTCCATAGGCTTTCTAAAAAAGCCTTTCCTTGACTTTTAAATACAGTTTAAATACCTTTTAAAATAATGTTTTTCTTTGCAAAGTGTTGTCATTTGGGAATTGTACTCCCCAATTTAGTTCTTCCACTGAGATTTTCCAAACCACACTGCTACTCTCTCTCTCACCCTTCCCCCTCTTCAATTCCCATCAGACAGGTGGCCAGAGAGGAGAATTGACTCCTCTCACAAGCAAAGAAGGGGAAGATCATGAGAAGAACAATTAATTCGAAGCAGCAATAAGATAAGACAATGAAAAGTAACAGCAATAATATTAATAACAAAAGTATACAAAAAGAGAGAATTACACACAAAAATGCTCACTGCAGATCTTAGGACAACAAACAGGAAATGGAACCAGGACACATGTCTGAAAGACAGATGTTTTTCAATTTCCTTAGTGTGAGGCAAGGAGAAGAGCTGTAGACTTTATTAAACTGAACTTACTGTCACCTTTCCCATTGCCTGAGGAGCACCAGAGAGTTCATGAAGAAGTAACATGGGGGGAAGGAAAAATTATAAATTGGCTTATGTGTAATATACTGGGAACTTGACAGAAGAATGGCAGGATCCATTCAATACCTTTGCAANAAAAAAAAAAAGAAAAAAAAAAAAAAAAAAAAAAAAAAAAAAAAAAAAAAAAAAAAAAAAAAAAAAAAAAAAAAAGGAAGAAGAGAAAAAAAGAGAGAGAGATAAAGCTTTGGAGAGGACTATTTTCCTGGTATCTTCTATTTTCTATCCATTCTGTAATTCAGAAGGCAACCTGAACAAGAAGTAATAAAAACATGAGGACTTCAAAAATTTTACCTTAAAATGTGGTAAAATGTTAATCTTGTATCTTGTATCACAGAATCTTGTATAAAAGATTGCTTTCTGAAAATACAATTTGCTCATTAAAAAAAGACAAAATACAGGTAAGCATTGAATATTCTTTTTAGTAAATATTACTAACATAATGCTTAGTCTTATGTAAAATCCATGTGAAAAACAGAGCTGCAAAAAGCTCCCTTGTTTTCAAAACTAAATTCATAGTCATCTTTAAAGGTACCAAGGCTTAACAACGATGTGTTATTTTGCACCTTCTACTGCATTTTATCTTTGTGCCTTTTATGCAGTTTTATGCCTACAGTGAATACTCTCTCTTACTTGAGTACTAGGTTCCAAAAATGTGGCTGGTTCTCACCAGTGGGCCAGTTTGGGCCTTCTCTTTTCCCACCCAAGAATTTGCAAAGCTTGCTAAGCAGCTGCTCTCATATGCTGCTGTGATGGCAGTCACCTAGACCTGAGGGACACTTCTGTTCATTGCTCGCTCATATGGGATGCTGGCTGGCTTCTGCACAGAGAGATAATTCCTCAAAATGTGGTACCTGGCCATACTAGACCCCTGTTTTAATCTTCAGACTGACTGAGGTTACTAATATGTCCTAGAGACTCAATAAATAGCCTAAGCACAGAGCCACATGGTGTAATGCTGTTAAACTTTCGAAGACAGAACTGACCTTTTACTCCCACAGCACTTAACTCTTAATTAGCTTTATGCCTATTTTTAAAAGTTATCTCTACTCTCTTGAAGGTATCTAGCAAAGATTTTGAGACTTCAAACTATTTTTGAAGGACATAATCATTGCAAAGAGATCATGCTTTGTAGTGACACCACTTCTACTTAATGCATCAGAAGTGCAAAATGAAGTTCATGTTTTATTTCTGTGTTTGGTCATTTGATGTGAGGTCTAATAATGTAGCAAACAACTAATTAAATGCTTTATAATTGCTAAACTATAAAGGAAAGCATAAAAAACTGTATAGGACATTAAGCATGCATTCATTTAGCATTATCTGCAAACAATCTGCTTAAAGTTCCTAAATTCTTCTGAGACTGCTACCCACTGCTGCATCCTTTCCTTTCAAACATCACCCTATGTTGATCATTGCTTGTTGTCCTCAGCTGGTGTCCTCTGTCCTGTGATACAAGGTCACCAAAAGAACCAATGTGCTTTTTGCATGGTTGTGAGAATTGTGGCTTTTTTCTGACAGTCATCCGTGACCAAACTGCCAGGCTACCTGTTAAAGGGAGCAGAAAGCGAACTGGCTGAGCACTGACAGATCCTCATGAGTTGCAATGATTTGTAGTTTGCAGAAAATGTTAATGAAAAAGNACACCCTGATTGCCAGGGTGTCAGGTTGCATTCTGACTCTGTTAGTGGTCTTATTTTGTATTATTGCATGTATTCTATTTTTTTTCCTATTAAAATTGTATTACTGACTTGAAGTCTCACTGGTTTTGCTTTTTCAAACCAGTACACAAGGCAATCAAAAATAATTAATATTTTTCAGTAACTCAGGTAATTTTAATTATAATTACTTCTGGCTTCATTTTGGGATTCAGGAAGAGACTGTGCATTTTTGAAAAATTAACAGGTTTCTTTCTCTTGCTCTTTCTGTAAAATATGGACTTTTTTTTGTTATGAGGACATCAGGACAAGAGAAACTAACTGAAGGTTCAGGACCATAAACTGAAACTATTGCAGAACACTACACAAAACTAGAGTTCCTGCACTTCTGTGCCCACATATGGGCAGGTACATGGCATTAAACATAGTTCAGATAAGAAAAAAATTAAGCTTATTAGATATTCATTAAGGTAATCTTCTTAGACAGTCTATGGCATGGACTAATACTCCTTGAGTATTGCTTCCAGCACAGAAGAAGCCTGTGCCACTCTTGGGTGGGCACAAATTGGGACAATGTTTCTGCCTCAAGGACTTGGCAATATGAAGACTGACGCTCTTTTTGGAACTGTGGATATTATTTCTGAGCTCCTGCCAAGCTTCTGTACAGCTCCTACAAAAAGATCCTTTCTTACATAAAGTACAGCTAAAGTTAACATTGGTATTTGATGCACACTCAGTTCAATTCATTGTAATGTCAGGCAAGAATCAGACAAATCAGAAGTTGAGAAACGAGGTTAAGTCATGGAGAATCTAAGAGATTAAAGAGAGAGATAATAACAAGAACTGCTCTTTGAAATAATTAGATTTATTTTTTTTATTTTTATATCATTTTCTTTGGGGTTTTCTGCCTTAGTTATATATTCAGGATAAGCAGGCTTTTAGAGATAGGGAAAGAGTTCATGTTGAAATAAACTTTTTTTAAAAGTGCTACATCGTACTGTTAACCTGGTCATCAGTGCTTTGTGTGCAGCAGAGTTTCCAAAGATTGTTTCAAATAACTTTATTGTCATGGAAAACAAACAAACAAACAAACAAACAAATAAATAAATAAATGTTTTTAGCACCATTTTTTTATGCTTAAGCTGCCAAATATCCCAAGGTGTATCCCCTATCCCTCAGCTCCACCTGCTAATCTGTATCTGCTCACACACCAGAGTTTTAGCAACACTACAGATCCAAATTTCAGTCTGCCAATAGAGAAATAAAAATACTGCACCCTTCTAATAGAGTCTGCTATTTTATATTTATTCAAAGTATTTTCAAACAATATGCTATGTGCGATCAGCCTCATGTATTTTCTCAAAGACAGCATAAAACTGGCATAGGGGAAGCATTAATGCTCACTGTGTCCACAGACTAAAATATAAATATGCAACATACATGATCTATATATCAGAATATATAATATATTAAATTGGTGATGCTTGGTGGTATGTTTCTTCCACAAACATGGTTCTTAGTATCACAGAAATCATGTAGTCTTGAAGCACTTTTACATCCAAGTTGTGATCTCCAAAATCTGTCAATTCATAGCAATCTGTAACCAATGCTCTACTCCCACTTTCCTTAGTTCATCTTCCCTTAATGTGGTAGAAAACTGAAGCTAGGGACAATGTGGCACTGTCTTCTGCAGCTCACAGATAAGGAAGAACAGTTCTGGCATGGACTCTCTGAGGCTACTCTTAAAATGCAAACATATAGGTTATAGCAATCACCATTTCCTTAGAACTGAGCTTCTTGAGCTTCTGAGGTCCTTGAATTCATCAGAGACCACTGAAAGAGAAAATTCTTCTCAAGTTTAAAGTCTAAATCATTTATTTTTGACCACAGACAGTCTATGTTCTTATAACTTAAACTCTGAAACTAAGAGCAAACCATGCTTTGCTGAAGCCTATATTTCAGCTCTATCTTACTAATATTAAATTACTTCCCATATGTTGTCATCAGTAAGCTGATAGTTGATTCTATATCTTGCTATTGTCCGGTTTACCCTTTCCCTGGCTTGTGCTTTGTAAGGCTTTTCCCATGTGGGCTCTTCATATCTTCAAAGCACAGATCCATCCTTCATCTTAAATCAGTCCCTCTGATCTGAGTACTGAGTTAATGGATGACATTTTAAGACTACTCAGTCAGTTCACAAGGAAAACCTCAATTGTTTTTATAATGCTTTAACACAAACTAAGCCTTTGAAGAAAAGGCTCTGTATTTAGCCACATTTCTGTATGATGGCATCATGCTCTTGGTTGCTCAGAGAAGGCTGAGCAACATATTAGGACAAATCAAGCTCTTACACAACTGTAATTTCACCAGAAAAATTTATTTCTCTTTTTTTGTCAGGTCTGTTGTTATGACAGTCCACTACATTTTTCTTCTCCTACATTTTATTTTTACCCTTATTTTTTTCTCTATTTTCCTGTTCTTTTTTATATTAAATATTATTTATATTAAAACATACCTTAAAAATTGTACTACACCCTTCCTGCTACTCAGTAATCTAACTAGGATGAGATTTGAGAATTTTTTTAATTCCTGTATGTCATAATTATCACAGAAAAACAGAGAAGAGATTGGCTATATCTCGAGTTACAGTAGCTGCAGCTACAAGTTATCTACAAAAAATGAAATTGTTGTTTGTTTTATAAGATCCTCTGGTCAGCTTTTTCCAAAAGGCTCCTAAAATCTTGCTGTGATCTTCTCATGGTGAGGAAACACCATGTACTACATGAGTTTGAAAAAATTTACAGAAGAAAAATGATTACATGGGTAAGTGAAGTTTCTCTATAATGTAACTTGACAGTGGTCCTCTGAAACTGCAGAATGCCCACATTCCATCAGTAGTGTTGTAAAGGGCCCCAGTAGTCATCTTCAGGATGTTGCCTCTTTAAAGGGTACAAAAAATTTTAATAATGGAAAATGTTAGTATGCTTTATTCTGCTATTTTTAAATATTATTTTATTTTAGAGCATGTTTTACTCTTCCCAAATAAGTAGCAATTTTAGAAGACTTATTCTTCCAATCCCAGAGAAGTGTGGGGGAACAGAGGCATTCATACAGTAGGACTTTTATATTTCCTATTGGTGATGGCAAGATGCAAAAATAAGTCATGATGATGTGTATGTGTGGGCATGGCTCAGTTATAGAGATTTCTAAGTTTATTAGTTGCCAGTGAAAGCAATCTGCTTCCACATGTATGGTTCTGTTTCAAATTTTGTCTCAATGACAGTAAGTAAAAGTGAAAAAAAAAAAAAAAAAAGAACTAAGGAAGTAAGTAAGCAAAACTCCCAAACATAAAGATCCAATTTGCCATGGCCATTAGAGCTATTTCATAAAGTTATATTTAACTCATTTTTCAGGCTTTGCCACCTGGGGCTTATATTCTGCTTGCTGAGCTGCTTTCTGTGCTGTGTAGAATGTCCTGACAGCAAGATGAAAGAGCATAAGCCCAAGTGCATTTGAAAATCAGCTCGTGTAGCAGAATATGCTTTCAACTCCATGGAACAGCTTTCTCAACAGCTGGTCAGAAGACTGACTACTGGGCAGGACTTCCTGCTTTTCAAGTATGAAACAGCAATTCTAATGCACCCTAAGAGCAAAGAAGACCTACATCCTTATGGGTCAGGAAATTAGGAAAAGCATCACCAGCTGGTCCAGTGAGAGACCCTTCTATATGACATCGGGAGTGCTGTGTCCAGTTCTGGTCTCCCCAGTAGAAGAGGAAGATGGACATGGTGACACAAATGGCCAGTGCAGGGCCACTCATATGGTGGCAGAACTGGAGTATCTCTCATGTATGGAGAGGCTGAGAGAGCTGGGGCAGCTAAGATGGGAAAAGAGAAGGCTCCAGGGTATCTTTTCAAAGTCTTATGAGGAGCAGCTGAGGGAGCTGGGATCCTTTAGGAGAAAAGAAGGCTCAGAGGTGGCATTATCACTCTGCGCAATTCCCTGAAGGGAAGGTGTAGCCAGGTGGGCATTGATCTCTTCACCCAGGTAACAAGTGACAGAACAAGGAGAAATGGCCTCAATTTGGCACCAGAGGAGTTTTAAATTAGATATTAGGCAAAAATTTATTTGCCCAAAGGGTTGTCAAACCCTGGAATAGGCTGTCCAGGGAAGTGGTTGAGCCACCATCCCTGAAAGTATTTAGAAGATGTGTAGATGGGGCACAGAGGGACATCGTTTAGTGGTGGACTTAATGATCTTAGAGGACTTCTTAAGGACCTTTTCAGGTTAAACTATTCTATAATTCTGCGGGAGGGAGGGAATGAAGTAGTTTATTATACCCCTTAATTAACATGCTCCAGAATGAGCTACAACATGAGCAAGATTGCCTCCTAGTTACAAGCAGATGACCAATACTCTGTGAGTTATGCATGTCTCTTCACAGAAAAAGCAGAAGCACCTCTGGAGCACTTCCCTACTTCTCACAGTCTCTCCCACACACACTGCCATGGTGCCAGATTGCTTCTGAGGATGTCATTTGTCCACTTGTTCATAAGCTTTGCAGGCCCCTACACTCCCTCTCTGAGCTCCTCCTGAGCACACAGGACATGTGGGAGGAAAAGGAGAGCAGAGGGAGCCCCCATTTCTGTTACATCTGAAAGATTTGGCCCAAGAATTTACATTACTTGAGTTTGCATCCTCACGTTCTGAAAAATAAAGTAAGACAATGCAGCAGTCAATCAAAACACTCACTCTTTGTAAAGAGATTTATTGGAAAATCACACTAAATTTTATTAATCTCAATCTGACATCAATACTTCTGTCCAGCCAATAACTGAAAGAAAATAACCCTCAATCCTCCCAACTACTCCTGCTTTCAAAATTGCTGAGAGATCTTAGGAGCAGATCTATCCTCCCTTCTACCAGCAAAAGCTACACTCTATTTTGCTTACTGATTATATTTTAAATATGCTAGAGGAAAAGAAAAGAAGAAAAAGAAAAAAAAAGAAAAGAAAACAGAACAAAACCAACACCAACTCTGCTAGGTATAGACTTCTAGAAGTCATGTTGGCAGCCTGTCATGTGTGTCCCCCCCATGGATCAATAGTGGGTACCACACTGTTCAACATCTTCATCATCTTCATGAATGACTCGGATGATGAGATTGAAATCACCCTCACTAGGTATGATGATGATGTTAAACTGTGTGTTGAAATGGACATATCAGAAGGGAGAACCATCTTACAGAGAGATCTGGTCAGGCTGAAAGTAACACAGCAGGCTAGCAAGAACAGAACTGCATGAAGTTTAACCAAAGCAAGAGCAAAGTCCTGCATCCAGATCAGGATAACCAAAGAGCCCAGTACCGACTAGGATCCATGTGGCTGGGGAGCCACAGCAACCATGCTGGGGGTCCTGGTAGACAACATGCTGAACATGAGTCAGCTGAGTAGAGGTAATAAAGGCAAATCAAACCCTGGGCTGCATCTACAGGGGCACTATTAGCAGAGACTAGCAGACATGATCATCCTAATCTTACCACTTGTGCTGCATCTGGAGTGCTGTGCTCAGTTCCAGCCTACACAATTCAAGAAAGATGTGAACAGGCTGGAGGTAGTTCAAAAGCAGGGCCATGAAGATGACCAAAGGGTGGGAGAACCTGGCCTGTTAAGAAAGATTGAAGGATCTCATCTTCTTGGAGAAGAGGAAACTCAGTGAGAACCTCATCGGTATAGTTCAGTATTTAAAGGATGTTAGTAAGAGAGCATAAGCTTTCTCTTTACACAGAAAGATAAAAGAAAGGATGCAATGGGTACAGCTTTCATTTCAACTTAAGAAATAATTTTTCTGCGCGGGGAACAATCCTTCACTCCAGGGAATAATATCCTGGGATGTGGTGGAGTCCCCTCCACTGCGTTTTCAAGACGCAATTGGACAGGGTGTTGTGTAATCTCATCTAGGCTTCCTTACCCATGAAAGGTTGAATCAGATGATGTTTTGAGGGTTATGTTATAATTCAAGGACAGGAATCATGATCACAACTAAATCTGTTTTCAATTCATTTTTGTGAATAAGCCCAAGGATGCAACATGACATTTAGGATAAATTCAACAGCAGAGTCTTGACATTTGGGGCTGGACAGAAACCTATGACCTCAAAATGAGAACCTGTAGCCAAGGCATCCTTTGGGATGCTTCATAAGCTTCATGAAACAAAGGAGCACAGAGAAAGAGGTGCTATTCATGTTCTCTGCTCCATACTGCATCTTTAAAATGGCCCAGTATTTAGAGTGAATGCTCTAGTCTGGTGTAGTTCACTATCATATTAAGCACATATTCTCTTTCATAAACAGTCATGATACACTTCTCCTTCAGGGTTAGTGTAGAGAGATTTAGCATTGGCCAATAAGTTTGCAGCATGGATGTCAAAAGCTTTTAAAAGCTGCTGCCAATCAAGGTATCAGAAATACCTCAAGGAAAAGTATATGGCAGGTGTTTGGGATCCTTTCTGGCCCCACAGAAAGAGGCATTAAGAGACTATGGGGGAATGGGCATTGGTTGAAGGAAAAGTTGAAAATTATCCAAGAAAGAGAAATCAAAAAATCCAGATCCCAAATTCTGCTGTTAGGCACTTACATCTTGGGCACCTACATCTCTTAGATTTTACTGACATATTCAAAATTGAAGCTCCATTCCAAGCAGAAACCTTCAATTGTATGGTTTCTGCAAAATTATGGCAAATCTATATTTATTTCACTTCCAGAAAAAAATTAAGTTTAGATATCAAAAGCACCTTTAACTCTGCCATCTAATCAGAAATTTGCCATTCTTTCTTCATATTGATGACATCATCTTTTAAATATAAATGGATTAAAAGGCATTGGAGATAAATACAGAATTATCAATCAAATGATATTGCCTCCATCATCTTTTCCTTTTGTCATCTACAATGCTTCAGATACTTTAAAATTCTTCAACTGAAAAAAGCAAACCCCACAACAATAAAAAAGAAAACCCAACAACAATAAAAAACCAAAACCAACCAAACAAAACCCCCAAAATCCCAACAAAAAATACACACACACCCAAAAAATATAATAGCGTCCAAAAAAAAAACCCAAAACCACAACCACTTTTATAGTAGTTAACTTTTCAGGGATAGCATAAGACACAAACAAATGCATCATCAACCTATGCTGTTGATGGTAGAAAATGGAACCGAGACAGCTCCTGAAGAAAAACACACTAAACAGAAAAGGCATTTATAAATTAAATGTCTTCAGAAGGAAATCTTCACACATTTTACACATAATAGAATATATTTTGTTGAAAAATAATGCTGTGAAGATTAAGAAGGCACTAGTCAGTCACACTGTTATTACAGAAATGGAAAAACAGCTTTCATACAGACTATGCACAAGTAGCTGAATAAAGGATATTGTTATTTTAGGAGGCAGCTGTTAAGAAAAAAGGAGACAGTAGGAACCAAAAACTAGACACTAAAAACTGAAATCGCCTGATGTCAAAGTACTCGCAGCTGCATCTTATATTTTCATATAAAATATGAAAGACTGACAAAAAGCATGGGGAAGAAAGATTATATAAGCGTGTGTATTTGGGGGAAAAAAAATACAAAAAAAACCAGGTAGTAATTCAGAGAGGAAAGAAGAGAGCTAAAATTATTATTAGCCCTATTATTAAGCAGGCACAGATAGAATTGTACACTGTGGACTGTATGATGAACAGCAATGTGAAATGTATGTTGAGATGATTCAGGGATCAGTGACTTCAGAGAAAGTCTGAAGAATATTTCTCAGGGACTAAATATAACCTTTCAAATCTCTTCTGTCAACTTTTTTGTAGTTGTGCGGTCTCAAGTCAATATATAAATGCATGCAATAGAATGTGGACACCCAATGAGAATAAAGAATATATCCAAATAGTAAAAGGTAAAAATAATACCCCAATGCAGGAGCTGAGCATCACAACATAAGGCAGACATAGCCTCTGGGCTGAAAACTTTTGATCAAAGGGGTTAAGGTACAGACTTCCTTCACAGGAGGGCTGAAAGCAGTCTTTTTAATTAGACATCCTTTTCTATTTGATTTTAATTGATTATGTTTATTGAACTCATTCTTTTTGGGACAATATACAGTGTTATTCTCTAAAAGCCATAGAAATTAGTTCAAGACAACCACAATTTTGTCAATGATAGGAAAGAATTGGTATAATCTTGTAATTTACTACATTTTTCAAGTAAAAAATGAATCCTCAGTTCTATCAACTGCAAGCTCCAGATGCAGATGTAATAAAATAATCACAAAATTCAACCATCCTGGTCCACCTTTCTTACTGACAATATCTTGTTTTTAGATAAGAAGATGCAGGCATGCTGCAAGACATACAGCTGAGTGAAAAGCAAGTTTCAGCATAGACAAGCTTAGCAAAAGCTCCAGCAGCTCCTGGTGGCTTGTGGAGGGATAACTATCAGCAGCTGACAACAAAGCTTTTGCTTGGTATTTCATCTGTGGTAATACAAAAAGTCCAGATGGCAAATCTAATCTGAAATTGGGTAAACACATTTTGAGGTACAGAATGAAGAGCACAAGCACAGGACTTGGACTGGGGCTTTCATACTAGATCCTGCATATAGCTGCACCCACATGCACATGATACGCTAATTACATTTGGTGCTGCAGTGTAGTGATTTAAAATTGTGATTTAAAAATTGTGAATGATCTTCTAGTCATTTTCAAATGCATGAAAAATACCTCAGACTACTGTAGGACAGGCTTGGAGCCTTTTGTTGCTGTGGTAGTATCTATTGTGTACTATGTTGGATGGGACTCCCAGAGGTAAAAACTCAAGTTTTTGAATTGTCTAATGATTTCGCAAAGAATATGCTAAAAGTACTAAAAGTAGTTCAAACAAGCAGAGAGAAGAATTCATAGGTAGAAACAAAAAAAACCCCAAAAAAACAAAAAAACAAACAAAAAAAAACTCCAAACAAACCAAATGAAACACCACTTAAAAGATGTTTTCCACAGGTGTATGAAGAAATACAGTGGTGCTGCGCAATGTGTAGCAAATGCTTTTTCAAGAAGATGGGAGGCAATGTGGTTGAAAATCAGGCTCAGAAAGCCATTGGCTTTCATGTAATATCTTGGAAGCACACTCTTGCATACAAAATCTGACCAGAAACTGCAGAGAAAGGGTGATTTACTGAGAACTTCAGCAAATAAGGCAGGGTAGCAGAATAGGGGATTTTTCCCTCAAAATTTTTTACAGTCCAAGGCAGGTTGTTTCTTGGGCCAGCCATAGCAGAACCAAACTTCATGTCTGAGTGATCCGTCCCAGAACCAGCTAGTTTTCAATCTGTCTCAATTACAGACAACTAGGTTTAACAATAAAGAAGTATAAAGAATTCAAAATAGATGCATTTGAGCTTGAAACTGGTATCTTAAATTCAGACAACACAATGTTTTTCAGATAGGTTATTCAAATCAGCCTGGTGTACAGCTTTCACAGTCCACCATAAGAGTCTCTGATCAGTGTAAAAAAATATCTGGATTAGTCTAAACCTGAGTTTACTTATTTTTAGTGTTGATTTTACAGTTTCTGTTTCCCAAGCAAAATATTTCTTTTCAACCCCATAAACCCTGCTCATACAGCCAGCACTTGTGGGAGGTCTCCTCTTGACCAAGTATGTGCCATGTAGCTGACATTCACACAGCAGTAAATCTCACCAGGACTTTAGGAGGGAGATCTTTACATTATCTATAATCTGTGAGCTTTCTGTATTTAGACAAAAGAAAGGCAAAACCACAAGCTCAACCTACAGAAAGAAGCTGGGAATATTTTTTGCTCAAACTGTCTAGCACTCCAGTCAGGCAAAGCAGGATTTTTAGTGAGTCATAATAATGCAAGCTGTAACTGAACAAGTAATCTGAAAGACATCGTTACTAGTAACAAAAAGCAAATACTATCAAATGAAGTTTTCCATGGCAACTGGCCTAGCCACAAAATACCCACAGTATTTCAAGTTAAAAATACAACTGAGCAACAGAATACACTTTTACATTGTAGTCTACAAAATCACAAATAGGTGTAGAAATGTACACTGAAAACATAAAGGGTTCTGATCAGTTCTTTAGAAACACCAAATTACTTCTATAAAGTCAAAAACCTCCCTTCTTCTAAAGCTAGAGTATCTTTCCTCCAAATATATTTCCTGACAGAGCAATGGGAAGAAGGCAAAAGCAAGTGAGCACACACAAGTAAACCAAAAATTACAGAATTTCTTAATATTGCTGTTCTGAAATAAGGTGAACTAAAAATTGCTGTGTCAAGCACCCTACACTAGAACTCAGCAGTATTAACTCCCAGCATCATGTAATTACTGTTATTACTCTGTCCTCTTATGTGAAAAAATCTCATGGTCTGGTGAAATGTTTTGGGGTCTATTTTCTACTGCTGTTCATAACCTTACAGGTTTATTTTTATTTTAATTTGAAAGCTTCACTGTGGACCTTTTTCAGCCTCTTTTACTACAGACTTGCTTATGGCTGATCTGTGCTTTTGAGAGAACTGTTGAAATCAGACTTTCAGCTGAATATAAGGACTATCAGTGTTCAGCTTTTCCACTGCTTTTCCTCAAGTTTGTCTTTCTTACTTCTAAAGTTTACTCTTTTTATTTGATTTTCTGTGTTTGCACCCACTATTTGGATTGTGGATGATCTTTCTTTTCACACATTTTTGGCATTTCCTGCTGGTAGATTGACGTAAAGAATCATAATATAATTTTTAAGACAGTGCTCCAAGATAAACACCCTAACTCATCATGTTATCAGCCTACCATTCTGATTTGCTTACAAGGTGCTTAGTGCTTTTTGCTCTGCATTTAATTTTCTTTGTTATGACAAATCCATGCTGTATTGTGTTCTGGAATTAGCTGTCAGGGCAACAGGATTGTAATTGCGTCTAACCCCATAGTCAAGGCAAATTGCAAAACAATTTCAAGTATTGCATCCTAAGCCTTGACCTGTCATCACTGCTGTTCTTGTCATTGTTTTCCTTTTCCCTTCACTGGTAAGCCTGTTGTTATTGCAATTTGAGATTTTTATGACTCTGTAAGGCCCTCCTTCCATAATCCTACCCTCAAGAACTCTAAATGCTCTAAATGCACAAATAAATGTGGAAACAAAACTAGAGCCATCATCAAACAAACAGACAAATTTTAAAAATTTTAAAATTTTTTTAAAAAGCTAAGAAGTCTAAATCTAATCCTAACTCTATCTTTGACTTTTTCTGGACCCTATATTAAGCCCTCACATCTGTTTCTGTTCCTTGGTCCATAAAGGTCTAAGAGGTGGCTTAAAGTCCTCTTGGAGTTGAGTGAATTAACATTTTTAAAATTTATTTCTCCTTTTGTTCTTTTTCACAAGCTGTATGCAACCATATCTATTCATTATTCAGAATGATTCACAATTTCCTTCAGTGTCTAATTCTTAACCAACCCATAAATCCCAAATACTGAAAGAATAGTACTTCAATCAAATACACTGTCTGAAACCCTTTCCAGGTTGGTTAGCTCCATAAACCAATCAATAAGACAAAAGAATCTCAAATTTTACAGAATATTTTGGTGGAGAGCAAGATCAGAATGCTGAGTTTTTGTGGCATGACTAAGTAATTAGTATATTATTACAATTCACTGCAGATGTTGTCCTCCTTTGCCAAACAGCCTCTACCCTAAAGCAAGGTGTAAGATTTTTTGGTGAAATTTCCATCTGAAAATTATAAACCTATACATTATAAACCCATTATAAATCCATGACACTTAATCTTGAAATAAAATAACTGAAAGTGAAAACCACACAGATTCCAACCAGTATTTTTAAGAAGAACATGCCCTCAGAAACAAACAATCAGATTTATTCAGCATAGCATTTTTTCCCCTAGCTATCAATGAATTAACAAAGTCTAGATGCTGCAGTCCTGTATTGCTCCAGACCAAGCAGACACCACTCCACCAGCCATTAGCAAACCAACAGGTCTCTGAAAGTATGCTGCTTTCCAAGATGATGCTAAGATGGAATCTCTACAAGTCTGATGGAGGACAAAGTCAGAATTCACAATGACCTTGGTAGACTGAAAACAAGGTCTTAAAAAAAAAGAAAAAGAGGATGCAGTTCAGCTAGTCAATTGTACTGCTCTGTACTTTGGGGGAATAACCATTTTCACAAACAGAAAAAAAACCAGATGGCAAAGGAACTACAATAGACTATGAATAGACTATGCAGGTGAATGAACAAGCAGTGAGATACTATTAAAAATTTATTAAAAAAAAAAAAGTCAAGTATTAGACAAACACTTAAATGGCAAAAACATTATCAGAGACCATATTTTCCTTTATTCTACTCAGCACTACTAAAACTAGAGTTAAAATCTAATGCCCAGTTTTATATACTGCACAACAAAAAAATTTTGTGTATCAAATTGGAGACAACCCAGGGTAGAGAAAAAGGAATGATGAGACATCTGAAAAACACAAGCAATTAAATAAGACTGAAATAATTGGGTTTGTTTAGTCTAAAGTTGAAAAGATTACATGAACCAGGAGTGCAGAGGGATGGAGGAGGACAAGGCTTGAGAGAAAATGATGACAGTCTTTAAATATTTAAGAGGCTTCTTCAAATGGGAAAAAAAAATAATATACAATCTTTTCTTTGGTGGCAACAACAACAAAAAACAAAGCTCGTGGTGTAATAAGAGAAACAGAACTTAAACTTCATGACAAAGAATTAATAAAGTTTAAGATAGGAAAGTGCCATGATAGATATTAAAAGGATAGGATTTCTAATTGAAAAACTAAAGCTTTTGAAATTAAACAAACATCTGTCTAGATTAAATGAACTCTTCTAGTCCTTTAAAGCCTTCTTTTCTGTCACCATGATCATCTGTGCTACACAGATAATCTCTACTGGCCTGACAAACTGACTTCACTACAGTTCTGTGCCTGTATTTGATGTCATTTATTTGCAAGTATTTAGCTATTTATTAAGCCCTTAGATCAATTACATTAAAATTTTCATTTAAAATGTAATAAAAGTAATGCAGTATATATTTCTGAAGAAAACAGGAGCATCAGCTAATTAAGTCAATGTTTAAGACATCTACTTTCATTCCCTTTGCCCATAGAGATATCACAAATTGCATGCTATGTTATCAGTCTGTAATGAGATTTGTAATAATTTACATTTGTCAGGGTCATTTGACATGTGAACATATAAAACATAGCCTCTTATTTTGACATACTAGCTCCCTCAAAAGTTCACGCCTCAGTAAATCTTTCATTATAAATTAATTCCCAACCCACTTCCCTTCCTCTGGAAAAAAAAACCTTTTGTATGGGAAAAAAACCAACTTTCTAACATTTTAATGCATAACTCTTTCCTGAGACATATTATTACTTACTCCTGTATCAAGAAAATTTCAGCTGTATTCTTCATATCCAGTGTCATGTCATGACAAGGTTCAAGGAATAGAGAAGACATTACTGACTTGCAAAATTGTCATGACAGCCACCAAACACAAATCTTTTATCTGTTCCTTTACAGGGACATGCTGGATGGAAAATAATGAAAAGAAATCTCAAGCATCCGATAAATCTTTTATAGTAAGTCACTTTTATAACTAAGTCACCTTGGCAAGAACTGAGGAGATCAGAGCTCTATTCCGATTCTGACAACAATCAAACTATCTTGATCAATATCCTTCACAGCACTGCTTTTCTTCTTGTATTTCATTAATGCAGATTACACAAATCCATTGAAATACTTTTTCCACAGGTATGTAAAGTGACAATTCAGTTTAGGTTTGACTTCAGCCAGGCACTGCAGTAAGGCTATTGAATAATTAATTGTTAAGGCATATAGAGATCCCTGTAAAGATATATAGGTAGTGATCTCCAGTGGATATCAAAAATTAACAGCATTGAATGTCAACACAGCTAATGTGCATGACAAGCAGAAATAAGGAATTATTGATTATTGTTCACAAGAGCCTACAGAGCTTTTGGATTAAATATTGGTAATTCTTTCTACAGGCAAACACAGTCATAACTATTTTTCAGAAGATGGTAATGGATCAATACTTATTTTGCAGATACTTGTTATGCTAATCTGTTTACTGTCATATTCATTGAGGAATAAATATTAATCAGCCATAAATGAATGCAATAGTAATACCCAGTATATATGATACTTACTATATTTAATTTTTAACTTGCTTCTTTGTAAAGTTACTTTAAAAAAAAAGAAAGAAAGGAGAAAAAAATAAAATAACCTAGCTGTGATTCACCCCTTGTTAGGCAGGAAAAATGCAAGTAGTCATTGGAAAAGTAAGAACAGTTGTTTATGGGTCTAATAGACTCTGAATAAACCCCCCACTGAAACTGGGAGCTTGCACAAACTTATAAAAGACAAGGAATTCTCCATTAAAGCTAAAACCTTTGTGCCACTAGTAATCACATTAAATTGTCCCAACTAAACATACCCCGTGACACATAACAGCACACAATTTTTGATGCCCTTAATTTTTTTTGTACACTCATCTTAATTCTGAAGTGGATCACCACTTATTCTGTAGTTTCTATGGCTAAGAAACTGAACAGGTGTAGAGTGCCCTACATAACTTGCCTTTGGAGCCTCCCACTTCAGTCTGGTCTGTTGGCTTTAGGGCATACAGAGACAAGTTTGCCATTCTTCAAATAATGATTTTCACCATCACAAGTAGAGTCAATAGAAATTAGATCATCATCTTTCACAGCTGCAGGCTTAGAGCAAATACTGCTTTTCCACCATCCCTATACTCTCTTATACTCAAGCAGCCAAATAAGGTCACAACTGATAAAATAAGAATAACTGGCTTCCTGTTACAGCCACTAACTCATTAAGACTTTACAAACCCAAAGGGTTCACAAGATGACAAAGATATAATTGGGTTAATTTTTTTTTTCTGGAGGAAGAAAATTATACTTTTAAAAATTACAGTAATATATTATTACATATATTTTTAGCAATTTTACATCTTTTTTGCAAAGGCATTTCTTTTCAGTGCTTACTTTAGTAATTTTTTACATTCAGACTGAGGAAGAGATTACATATAGAGCCTTGGAGTTGGGTCAATGAGACTGAAAAATTCCTGCCAGGCTGGAGGAATTAAGGGTTCCATTTTAAGTTCTATCTCATTCAATTTACAGCACATTTTTCTTTCTAACTGTGTAAAAGCAAACAAATTATAGGTGTTTTGTGACAAATTCCTAATACATTATTTTTCTAATTCCTTCATGAGCTTTTTCCCCCTAGCTCTGTGGCTAAGTTACAGCTTCTGTGAATACAGATTAGTCAGGACAGGAGCTAATCCCACGCACTCTAGGTGGTTTTGATTCAATACACCCAAATGCCACTCATTAAATGGTCAGAAGATTTGCATCTGGATAATATTAGAGGTATAGGTATTAGATCCTAAAGACTTCTCTATTCATATAATGTGCTTTTATAATACTTTTAGGTCTTCTGAACTTTTAAAAATGTCATGGGTTCTGTTGTATCTTCAAGGCATAGAAAGGGGATTGGTATTGTCTGTTTGCATAATAGCCTTAATTGTGACTTTTACTGTAAGTAATATGATTGTTATTCAATTTATTTCCATTAGCATTGCTTCTAATTTTTATTTGTTATTGTTTCTAACAGTACTATTATTTGACAGCGTTTGTCAGATAAATCAACTAAAAAGTGCTTGTGAAGGAAGGCAAAGGCAAAGAAGAAAACAGAATTTCACTCTGGACCATACAGAATTTGGAGTCCCCTTGGAAAACGCTTTTGATTTAGTATTTGTACAACAGAATCTCCTCACAGCATACCTCCGCATGACACTCACCCTGAGTCTTCATAAAGTATGTTCCCCATTATGTGCAGCACAGAAAAGAGGTTTCCTTGCTAATCTAAACAGTGGAAGAAATGTCCACAGCTCTGTGAGGCAAAACCTACTAAATGACCTTTAATGCTTGAAAGTTTGCTGCCAGCTGAGTACCTACAACTCTGAAAACACAGCCAGAATGTCTGTAATTAAAAGCAGAAAAGGAAGCAAGAGCCAGCTGAAGACACTGAGAACCTTCTGCTGGATCATAGAGACATCCACGGTCTGACATATTCCAGCCTTCAGCAGCTGAAGACTGCATGTAGGCCAGCATGGAGAAATCTTACATGTTGACAGGACATAGTTCTTCAGATTTCATCTCAACCCTGCTGAGCAACTGTAATGTAGACTGAATGGGAACACTTGATCTAAAGGAAAACAGGACACTGAATAGAGAAGTTTAAGCCAAGAGTCCCATATTCATGGGCTATTTCCATTATCTCTGTATATTCTCTGTAAACTGTTGCTTGTCAATACTTTCATCAGACTTATTCCACCTTAAAAATAAACACCAATATGTACTTGGCAGGAGTAAACACATGCTGATATCTTTGAATTTAAACTAAGTAAGCCAAGAACCAAATATGAATATTAAGAAGTGCTTTCTCTATGTCATTCAGTTGTCCATTTAGAATACTTTGTCAACAATTCAACAACCCTAGTATTAAAACTCTCTAGTAGATCATGCTTCAATTGTAGCTTTTTTCAGCTACTCATCACAGAGGTACCTAACTGCACATTCCTTTGGATCATTTCATTTAGCAACTTAGTTGTCCTCAGCTCACTTTTAAATTGCTTATGGAGCTCCTTCTGTGTTTCTATCTTTGGCCTCGGTTTACAAGAAAATGAAATCTGAATTTGCCATTCTAACTGCAGGAAATTTAATATTGCTCTTGCAAGCAATAGTATTTCTGCATTACAACTAGCAAAAAACACATAGGACTAAAGACCAGATGAGAAGGTATTTGAAGTCTCAAGAATCTGCAATGTTGTATTTTCATTAGCCTCTCTAAACCATCTGAGCCAACACAGAGATATTTTAATGGATATTAAAAGAGGAATCAGGTCTCCAGCGTACCACTAAATTTTATCTTGTCTAGTAGTCAGGCCTAGGTTTAAAGCCTAATCAACATCAGGATTGTATTTGGCTTCAGCAGAATCACAACTTTACAATGGTATTTTGAAGTTTTGCACTTAAACTTGTGGTTTAGCACTGCAAAAATCTGAGCTCTGTTCTGCCCCGCTCAACTCAATTCCTGTCTGAGCTCCAGCAAGCCCCTGAGCTGCCCTCCACCTTGGCACACTGCCTTGTTTGTAACAGAGTCTGCCTTGTTTGTTCAGTACAAATTCCTGAAACCCAAGAGTCCCACTGTGTGCTTTCTATCACAAGGGTACCCTGATGTTGGTTGAAGCCTCATAAATCTTAAAAAAATGCACATACTCCTGAGTAGTAAAACCTCACAGACATGCTGTCCTGTAAGGTATTAGCTTAGAGTCATAACTGGAAAAAGATGTCTCTCTGAGTTTAGGTAGAAGTAGAAATAGAGTGTAGAAGTGATTAAGAAACCAGAGAGGGGAATCCATCAATTCAACTAAAATTAGGAAAGGGGTTTACCTCCCAAGTTCCTGTTTAGAATATTTCTATTTTAAAATATAATCTTTCAGTACTATTGTTAGCTAAGACAAAGAACCACACATCTCTCTTATAAATATCACTTGAAGTATGTGTTACTAACTTGAAAAAAATGGGGGAAATGGAAAAAGGCAAAAAAAAAAACCCCAGAGGTTTTCATTTTATAGTGTTAAGTGTCATTGTGGGAGGAGGAAAAGCTATAGCCTCATTGATTATGTTTTTAAGAAGTGGCCGTATGTAAGTGATTATAGCAACATATCCTGAAGACCATATCCTCATTAAAAAACTATTCTCTGCTTTTAGTCTGTCTCAGATTTAGAACATCAACAATTTCCTCTACAGGTGATAAAGCTATAGTTTCAGGATATGAAGAATGAAAATATTAATTCAAGAAGGTAATATGTCTAAATTCTTCATGTTGAAATTAATTAAAATTGTAAAGTAAGAGGAGATTGATACCAAAAGCAATTTCTTAGAGCTAGCATTAAAAGTCAGACTGTGTCACTCCTCTAAGTAGGTCAGCAAAAACTTTCTGATATACTTAAAGAAAAATATACTGTCTGAAAGTTGGAAGACTAGCAAAGGAGAATATAATCACAATACAGCAGGAAGTAGATCCTCAATTTTTGTGGATCATCTGTAGACCCCTTCAATAGTGCTATCTCCACTACAAACCTGAAAGAAAGTCTAAGTAAGGTTATTTAGCCAAGGTTGAGAAGATGCAGAAAAAGACTTTGTGGCACCTGTCTGTCAGCTCACCTGTACACTTGATGTTGTATCACCTTAGTTGAAAAATTGCCTGAGACCACTGACCTAGACAGAAAACACCAAAGTTCTTGAGGAGCGTTTTAAAGCAGCCTTCACACTGCTCTTCGGTATCTTGAGAATGCCATGGCAAGAACCTTAAGCGCTATAATTTGGTGCCAAGAAGTTAGATTTGTGACAATAATGACAAAAATTTAGATGGTTACCTTTCAGGTTAGCTGAAAAAATTATGTCAAGTACATAATGGTTAGCCCAGTTTTACTCTCAGAGTTGTTAATTCTTTAAGCTTTCCTTGACAGCTAGCCTGGAGAAGCACAGGGCTCAGTTCCCACAGCAAATTAATGTCTCTATGATGCATTTGTGGGGATATTACTGGAGTAACCAAGCATTTGAGAAAAGTACCTCACATCTAAAATAACTCTAGTTTTCAACAATGCAGAAGCACACGATGCTGAATGAGTCTTTCCTAGGAAATCAAACTCAGAATCTCTGGCACCATAAAGAGCAGCTCAACAGGAGCTTGCACAGCATCAAACATCTTTCATTGGTGGCCTAAGTACTGGCTAAAACCTCTGGACAGTACCAGGCCATAACTGAAAAGGGGTATATTCCTCAATGAGGCAATATGTATTAAACTATGGAAAACTTTGTGAAAAAATGAAGCATATGAAAATTTAACCTAATTCCAACAAGAGTTGGAATTAGATTAAATTTGTGGGACATTCTTTAGTGGGACAGGGATGATCAGTAGGGGATCGTGATATCAGGGATCTGTATGCCACTGATTGAAAGAAAGTATGATTTGAGTAGCTGAACTGTAAATGTAAGAAAAATCCAAGTGCTAGGAAAAAATCCAAGACCAGACCCATCATGGAGTTGCCATCTGAGAGTTCCTTGGGCTGAGATTCAACTGACTTTTCTTTATTGCATAAGGGCCTGATAAATTTCTGATGAACATGACAAAAGCCACCCAACAAAATAACCAACAAGGCATCTGTGAACTGTGACCATGACTGTTACTGCACAGTTACCAGGTGGCAATAAATCATTGAATCAATGCAGTCACTGGTTAATTTAGGACCTAATTTGCAGCCATATTTCGAATCTCAGCTTAAGAGATTCATCCTTGGGTAGTTTGTGGTCACTGCTTAAAGCAAAATATATTGAAGTTCCTTTGTTTACAAAGCATAAATAATTAAATATCTGGGTTTGGCTTTATAATGCCATAGCTGTCAGTCTGAATATAGAAATTTCTGGACATATTTTTCAATTCTCCAACACCTAAAGGGAGACGTTCAGGCTTTTTTCACCTACCATTTTTTTGCATGATTCTTAAGACGATTATCTCTGACAACAAAACTGTAAATGTAATTCCAAATGCTGAAGAACTAAAAAGGTTAGAGAATATTTGCAAATCTAAATTTTAAGCTCAATTAAATGAATTGGTTCATTGGGCTTTATCATTAACAAACACCTAAATATAAATCTGCTTGTGTAGGGAAACAAATTTAAATGGCAGTAAAAGAAATATGAGGAGAAATAAAAACTTATGACTGCACATTAAACACCTTCCTCCCAAACAAAAACAAGGATGGAAATTACCCTGCTGATCTCTGCAGTTTGGCTAGCCCTGATTTTTAATTAGTCAGTTTATGCTTAAGCCATAGTAGCTCCTTCCAGTTTATATAGCAGTACGTCTGAAATATTAAGAATGCCATTTCCTGTTACTACATCAAGTTGCAACAGGATTTCTGGTAGGAAAATATCAAGATGCATTAGAAAATCAATGATTTACCAACTGAATTCACAAAATGCCTTCTCTACCTGCCTACACACATGGATTAATTTTGATTTGGTTTGCTGTTCTTATTTTCTTGTACGTGCATAGAGACTACAATTAAAATGCAATGCAGGCTTTTTTAGTGCAAACCCTTTAAAGATGAAAACTTCTGAGGTGAGAGGAAAAAAAAGAAGATTGAGAATTGTAGAGACCACTGTTGAAACTATTAAAACTGTTTCAGAATTTTATTTCTACGTTATTGAGAATGGTATGAAAAGAAAAAAAATCTTACAAAATAATGCCTAAGTCAATTTGCTAATCTGTGATATATCTAATCTTTGTTTCTCTCTATGTCATCTAGCTATATTAAATAATCCAGGGTAATCTGACTTTCAGGTCATTTTCTGCTGAGGTAAGTCAAACACCTTATTGGAAGCTAAACATTTTCACCACTTACGAATCATAAAATAATGTGGGAGAAAGAAAAGTGGATTAGTTACAAGAGTGAAGGAACACCAAATCTGGGTGCACTGGGTGCACTGGCACAGGAGGTGCTTGAGTCTGACTGTGCCCTCTGATCTGGACAGCACAAGTGGGAGTTACTAACCCTCTCAATCTCTGGATAATCTCCTCATAGTAAGGCACACGTCATTTCCTTCATGTTTGTTTCAAAAGTCTCTTGAAAATTCTGGAACTTGAGGGGAAAGGTGCTGTGTATGGGCTGGGGATAAGGGAAATTAGATTTCTTTAGACTAGGCTGGTTTTCAGTATTCTGCAACCTCCCCAGGAAGTCTGAAATGCCAGAGTGAGAAACATCAAACTGAGGGATGATTGCATTCTTCCTGAATTTGCATCCAGTTGTTCTCTGTTTGTACATAGATAACGAAGGTTTCAGAGGCACCTTCGGGAACAAGCCCAGGATTCAAAAGTGTCTGCTTTGACCTTCCAGTTTTCTTTCAGAGGTCACAGTCAGGAAGACTTCGGCAACCACAGGGGAATACCACTAAAAGGAAAATCTGCAAAACTATATGTGCCTTTCAGAAACCTTATACAGTCTCGGCTTCACTGCCTTGAGAAACAGCTCAGCTATCCCTCAAGACCACACAGAAATGTTAGTTACATTAACACCTGGCCAGATTCTCCTGTGAATGAAACTGGAGTGAAGGCAAGAAAAGAGAATAATTTAATTTCTTGTCTGCTAACAGGAAATGAATGGCTACAAGGAGAAGAGGAGGTTGGATAGTGATAGCTTTATGTTTTCAGGAGAGGAACAGAAGTAGAACAAGCCTTCTGGCCTCTGAGTTTCCAAGTGTTTCCCAGGGTACAGAGATCTCAATGAGAGCAAAACAGGTGAAATAAAGAGCCCACAGGAGAGAGAAACAGTGAAAGAAAGTAATTTAATTTGTTCAAAAATTCTGCAGATCTACCATTTCATCTTAAAACCAATAATCTCAAAATGCAAAAGGAGAAAACAGAAAAAAAGGAGGCATTTAAATTGAATCAAGCTATCAAAACAGTATGAGAGCCATTAAAAATTGCATAGGTCAGAAAACCCTGCAGGAGGAGCCTGACAAACCACCATGATGAACAGGAACTGAACTTTGTCTCTTGATTCCAAATACATGATCCATCACAATCCTGCCTGACATCTGGTAAGGTCAAAAGTCTCTGTGTTTGGTTGTTAATTTTCTACCCCCCTTGGCTTCAAACAGGAGTTACTTAAATTGATGCTGTGTTTACCCAGGCACAAATGATAACCATCAAAACATCTTCATTTGATAGGCTTATGTATGTGGTATGGAAGGCTAATTTGCTGAAAGCAAAGCTGAATATAAAAGCTAACATTTAATAAAGTTCTCTTAGCTACATATAGACTATTAATCTTTGTGCGCTTCTAGGAAAGTGCAATCAAGAAATTAATAAAATGGGCTCTGCTCAAGGAACAAAATGCTCATAATGCAAACAGGGGGTAAGTTGTTGTAAGATATAAAAAAAATTATTTTCTGAGCCTAAGTGTTCCAGCTGATTACAATGTTGCATTAAAGAGCTTTACATGGCATATTGGGTTTTTGTAGCAAACTTTTCTTAGCAGGGAGGCTACAGAGGTGGATTCTGTGAGAAGCTTCCAGAAGCTTCCTCTGCATCCAAGACAGATCCATCAGCGGCCAAGGTCAAACCCATCAGCAGTTGTGGCAGTGCCTCTGGAATAATGTACTTAAGAAGGAGGAAAAAACCTGTGAGGTGGCAATCACAACCAGAGAATGGAGGAGTGAGTACACATGGCAGCAGGAGCCCTGCAGACACCAAGGTCAGTGCAGAAAGAGGGGCAGGAGGTGCTGGAGCAGATGCTCCCTGCAGCCCCTGGTGCAGACCACGGTGAAGCAGCTGTGCCCCTGCAGCCCATGGGATTCCACATTAGAGCAGAGATCCACCTGCAGCCTGTGGAGGACCCTACTCTGGAGGAGGTAAACGCACCTGAAGGAGACCATGACCCTGTGGGAAACCTGTGCTGGAGCAGGCTCTTGACAGGACCTGTGGGGAGAGGAGCCCAGGCTGGAGCAGATTTGTGACACCACAGGAGACTCACTACAGAAGAATGTTCCTGAAGAATGGTATGCTGTGGAAGAGATGCTGGAATAATTTGTGAAGAACTGCAGCCTGTGAGAAGGGGTCACACTGGGGAAGTTTGTGGAGGACTGTCTCAAGTGGGAGGGATCCTACACTGGAGCAAGGGAAGAATGTGAGGAATCCTTCCCCTCAGGAGGGAAGAGCAGCAGAGACAGTGTTTGGTGAACTGATTACAATCTCCATTGCTTGTACCCTTGTGTCAAGGTAGAGAAAATCATGAATGAAGCTGAACCTGGGAAGAAGGGAAGGGTGGGAGGAAGGTGTTTAAAGATTTGATTTCTACTTCTCATTATCCTCCGATTTCACTGGAAATAAAATAAACTAATTTCTCCATGTTCAGCCTGTTTTGCCCCTGATGGTAATCAATGAATGATCCCTTTCTGTCCTTGTCTCAGTCCACAAGCTTTTGGTTTTATTTTCTCTACCCTGTCCAGCCAAGGAACAGTGGGATAGAGTAGCTTTTGTGGGCACTTAGTGACCAGCCAGGGCCAACCAACTATATACATAACAAAATAATGTTAAAACAGACAATTTACTATTATTTTAAATAAGCAAACCAGCTGCTGGACAGCAGCAGGTACCTCAGAGAACTGAATAACAATAGCATTTTAAATTTATAAAATCATTTATGTTCCAGAGGGTCTCAAAACACTTGGGGAATATTTTGTTCATTACAGGAGCTCCAAGGAAATCTTATATACCCTTCATATATAGCAACAAAGAACAGATTATAAGCAATTTCTGTGTATTTTGTAAATATTGGCATATTTAGTTCTAAATAGCTTTAGTTGCACAGCTGAAAATTTAGTAAACTCACCTTAATCATGAAATACATGAGTAAAACCACTTAATTAGTATATTTCCCTCAGAAATTATTTACCTAATGAGATGTAATTGCAGTGAATGCTGTTTAATTGGAACACAATTAGCATATATTCCATACCATGGTACTTACTCATTATCAAGGACAATCTGTGGTGGTTAACCAGGTGTTAAAATCACTGCAAAATTTTAACTTTCCACTTACTGATAACACAAGTTGCCAAAAAAGACAGTTTATACAAAAAGAATGTGATTTCTGTTCTTTAATTTCTATTCAATTATAGTATTTTCTGTCAGCTCTTTCCCTAATTCTAAAATCAGAGAATTAAAAACTGAATGCTAGGAAGTATTTGCAATTTCTTTCATTTGGGCAAACACTCTAAATTCCTACAGGCAATTACAGAACTTATTCACACAGTCATAAAAATTGCACATGCAATTGGAACATGGGTCCCAAGTCTTCAGAGATGATTATTCTCAAAATATCTTATAACCATAAAAGCCACTTAATTAGGACTCCAGGATATCTAATTAGATTTCCCAATTACCAAAATAAAATTGTACCCCAAACCAGCTGTAAATCTGAGGGAAAAAAAGAAAAAAGATTGGCAGGCATGTTGCCTTACACTCTCTGCCTGCAGCTGCTCTGTGATGAGCTGACAGCTGAGCAGTGCCACTATCCACTTAGAGAACAGTGATAGGAGACAAGGTGATGGGGTCGCCAGTTCATCCAGTAAGGGGGGAGAGGCAAAACAGACAAACACAATCCTGAACTAAGAGGGCACTTCCTGACAGCTAGAGGTGACGTGTTTTCTCCTGAATTAGTAGTAGTTTAAAGACACACTACTTCCAAAAATGCATTTTGAATTCACATTTACTCATTTAGAGACAGAATCTTAGCACATTTCTATGTTTTTACCAGTGGAATAAACATTCAAGAAACTGCACTAAAGGAATTGCTGAGACAAACCCAAACTCTCCTGCTCTCTACACTACGTGGTGATCTCAAAATAGTTTTCCAAAAGCTGTCAGAGCTGTCAGAGTTCAAATGACCCTTATCTAGCACTGGGACCCCTATGGCTGTGTCTATGCCATACAATCACTGCACTATAAACAGTCATTGGGGCCTCTCAAGGTGAAATCCTCACTCACATTGTCATGGCTCTGGAACTCACTAGATGTCTGGGACAACAGTGCTCCAATCAGGTTGCTCTAAGAACCACTGGGGTGCACAGAGACCACTACAACACTGCAGCTCATTATTGAACAGTGAGAACAAATAAGACAAGCTACATCTTGACAGGGAGCATCAAGCACAAAGCATATTGCCTGACAGACCCTGCACAGAGCTATTTCACAGCTGGAGCAGGAAGTACATCTGTGAGCACACAGAAACAGAGCCACCCCTGCTGGTCTAGTCTCACAAAGCTCTTCTTTCACTGTTTAAAAGTAAGGATAATAGGTCCACGGGATGTCAGCATCATACCTTCAGCACTCCTCAGACAACCCTATCCACTTAATGAACAAACACCTATGGCACATTCTCCTTGCAGTCTCACTTGGTGTTTCTTTATCATCCAAGGTCCACAGCCAGTACTACTAAGTATGCAGGCAGCCACTCTCATGAGACAGCTTCTTGGGGCCAAGGGCTGGCTTGCACTGTACCTTCTAGATGAAAGCAGGCAGAGAGAGAGGAAAGGAGGCACAGGTTTGGCACTGCCCTTGCATAAAGAATGTCTCTCTATCAGTCATTTCATAATCACCACCATATACCAGGAACAGGGACACATTTCCTAATCTAATTTGTGGCTGAAGCAGAAGTCTCCCATCCTTGTGCAGGACATCTTCAAAGTGCTCACATAGCAGTCAAGTGAGACTGCTATAACAAATACGTCTATAGGAGGGAGACAAAAGTTCCCTTTATCTTCAGAATAATTTGGATAATGTTCTCTCCTGGATCAGGATGTTCTGAATGCACATGGTAATTGCTCACTGTATCTAGGACAGACCTTGCCACAGAGGAAATTATTCACTTCACACATAAAAGAGAAGCACCAGTATACTTAATTGATATAAAACTGTGAGTTTACAAAGTGCAGTGGTAAATGCAACAGTGGTTTAATGGCAAGGCATATTCAACTATTTACTATACAGAAAACAGAATCAGACAAAACTCAATGAGAGCTAACACGTTTATGTGTGAGAAAAGACCACACCAGCAGTTACTGCACCTATATTTAAACATTTCAAAAAGCAAGATCTCACATGACTTCAGCTCTACACAAATGAAAACTGAGGATTGAGTCATGATGGTAAAAGCATTCCTGTGCACATTGGGGTTGCTGTGTATCATGCAGGAAGAACAATGGCTGGACAGATGGCCTTCAGATGACAGATGACTGCTTTAGGGCCCAAACTGGACTACATACTAAGACAGGAGACACTCTTTTCTGCCCATTGTGATTTTTACATTATGGCAGGACTCTAGAGTATCTTCTTTGTTCACAAGCCCTGAAAATTGGAAAATAAATTTAATTATATTGTATAAATTAAGAGCAAAATATCCTTCTGGCACAGGTCAGGTGTGTATCACTTTTACATGCGTTTTGCCTTTTGATAAAGTGCTATGGGGGCCAATACAAAATGCCACACCATCAATCCACAGAGGACTTTATTCTTATCCAGTACAGTAGTCTAAGCCATCTTTCCCAGGCATGGCAGGTTCAGCTGACCTCCAAATAAGAACTTCTTCTGTGGGAGCACTGGGTTCCTGGAACCCACCAGCTTCCGACATCTCCTCACTCTTGCTATAAGGTACTGTTAAATTTGTGGCATAAATCAGCCTGGCCCACACAGAGAAGCCAAAAGCAGACAGTTTGAGTTGAAACAAGTATTAGACATACTTTGCTGAGGTCCTAGGGATAGATATTATCTATTTACCTATCAATGTCCAATATGCCATAGGGTGTAACTGGAGCAACATTCAGAATATGGGCATAAATAAGGTACATTCTACTGAGGTGGCCCTTTGGGATGATCTAACAGATCAGCATGAATGTAGATGTTAAAGCTGCAAATCGAAAGATTTTCAGCATCTCTTAAGTCTTGAAGCCCATAACAACCACAACATCCAACAGACCTTACACATCCTTTATTTACAGGCAATCTAAATTATATAAGTAGATAGCTTTTACTAGCAGCTGATAACACTGATGAGAAGCATTATGTAAAAGCCCATCAAAGCATAGAAAAGGCATAGTAAAGAGGTAGTAAACGTGTATTTGAACGATTACCGTTGTTCTCTGTCTTTTGTGCAGTTTTAAGTACCCACAGCAGTCATACAGAGTACTAATGGTCCTTTTATATCCTGACCATGTGTCTGGGATCTTCAGAGTGAGTCTGCCTTCCCTTCTCCAGTGACATATTTCTGGACTGGCAGCTTTCCAAGAGTGCCTGAGAGCACTCTTCCCAGAGAATGAGGGAAAAAAAAAAAGGGGGAAAAATAGAACATATATATTATACAACACTCATAATCTCATCCTACCGTGCTATCTACTTGCTTATCAGCAGCAAGTTTGCCAAGCAAGGAAAGTGCACATTAAGAAAATCTTGCTCAAATAACAACCTTATTCAAGTTTCAACTCTCACAGGTAAGGAAACTGACAGCTACTGGTATTAACAGAGTAAAAGGTATTCACAGCTGTTTTCAATTTGGAGATACTTGTAGTCCACAGGATTGCAACAAGATTGGCAAAGTTCTACAAAGAAAAAAAAACAAAACAAAACATTGATTTAGTACAAATCTCCAATATCATTTGCTTTCATAATACCATAACAGTATATCTGAAATAATACATTTTCTATCAATGACTTTTCTGAAGAGAAAGAAACATAAACCTCTTGAAACAGGCAGAAATTTTGGAGAGCTATGTGTTAAGCGCAAAAGATTTTGTTGGCTCCACAATGTATAAGTAAATCCTGAGCACAACACGGAGTTCCTCTGTTGTGGGTTTTTCCATTCTTCTTGCAGGAATACTGATGCTTACAGAATTGCCAGCCTTCTTATCATTTGACATACATGACTGAATTTCCTGACAGGAGGCAAGGTGCTAGAGCAAAATATTAGAAATGCTTACTCACTGAGTATCCGAAAACATTGATATTACACATTGCAATATTCTAGAAGTCCATTTAAAATTGTTTATCATGAACTCAGGAAGACGTTCTGTCTTTTTTAGGACTAGTGCATGAGATTTCATCCTTCAAAGTTATGATGAGGAGTTAGGTTTCTAATGAAATTAAAAATATACAGAATTTTGCCTCCTCTGAGTCTAAGACCTCAGCTATGTGAATCTGATGTGCTTTGGAGTATATTCTGTGTTTCAATTCAAAACAATTCTGTGTTTAAGGCATAACAAAGGCTTAGTAAAAGACAACTGCATTCTACTGTGGTCTTACTAAAATAGCATGATAGACAGGCAGGATTTTAAAAAAACAGGGTTATTGTACTTATGTCAAATTACTGTTTCCTCCTTAATATGTAGAAAACCAGTTCTAGCTAGAAAACCAGTTAAAGCCTCCAAAACCAAGAGAGTCCTGTAAGTCATGTCTACATTGTACCAAGCATAGACAATAGTGAGTGAAAACCACACTGGCTTCAGAAGCCGATAGCTGCTTTAGGATAGCTGCTTTAGCACATTTTATTCCACAAAGAGCCATTAGCTTGGGCACAGTGCCATGGTAACACATGAATAGGAGCAAGGTTTTACATGCAAGACATTATATGCTTTCAGGAATAAGGTACTATACCCAAACAGTGCTGTGCTGCACTTTGTGGTCCTCATGCACATTTGAAATCTTTATACCTTTATACACAACAAAGGAGTTTTTTCCAAGGGAAAAAAGAAAAAAAAAAAAAAAAAAAAAAAAAAAAAAAAAAAAAAAAAAAAAAAAAAAAAAAAAAAAAAAAAAAAAACAAAAAAACCAACAAGACAGGCTTCAGACAGTTCATTGGATGTTTTTATCAGAAAATATTGTGTTGGAATAAATGGAACAGTGTTTCACAAAGCTGCAGATGTACATTACCCCGAGGAAAAGATGCCCTCATTTTCCAGCTCCATCCAAGATTTTGTTGTGGATTCAGTAAAGAAACCGTTGCAAAGAAAAGACAAATCATTTTGGGAGATAAGATGCACTTAAATTTTAAAGTGAGCAGGAGGGGCAGTCAACTACCTGCTGAACCATCTGAGTTCAAAGATAAAAGCCAGTACTCAGCTAGGCTTTTTTCACAAAGCAACACTGATCCCTCAGCATGCTCATTCTTAAAAAAACCTGGTAGCAACAAGGATCTCAGCTTCCAACAGAAATGGAAGGAATATCATGCAGAGGGAGTTCTAATAACGGTCTGTGAATCTTCAGAATTTTTGTTAGAGATGCATTAGCAAATGGAGGCTAACTCAGAAGGTGTATGAAGGAACATTCTCTACTGTGAGATACACCACCATCTGTGGTATATCTGTGGTAAGACACTGATGTAAGCGTAATTTGTTCTTTATGGCTCTACAGCTTGCTGTCTTAGCAGTTAAAGAAAAGTAAATAAGTGTTACATATATATGTGGATATACATATGTATGTGCACATATACATTTATAAACTGATGTATCTATGTACATACATATATTAAAAGATCTAATAAATGAATGCAGTCCTGAAGATAGAAAACTTGCCCTGTAGGCATGCACACAGCATATAACTCTTCATAGTAATATGCCATTCAGTGAGTGAAGTTTTCAAATTTCAAGCCTGTGGACATCTATTTAAAATATATGTGCAAGTTTAACGAATATTCCAGTATCTCTTTTTTTTTTTATTAAATGTAATTTGGAGGTAAAATCCTTCCACAAGCAAAATGAAAAGATTATCATGTGTCTCTGACTCTTCATATAATAGATTCAACTTTCAAAGCTCATGGAAACTGCACTTTTCTTTCTCTTAATCAAATATGAAATATTTTCCATTACTTGTATAGCAGGACAGAATTTAAAAAAATTCATATCACTTATGGGTGCCAAAAAAGATGTAAGACACAGTCCCAAAGAAGAAATGGATCTTCAATAGGCAAAAAATCTTGATTTCTGTTATGACATTGTATTGAAGAGCTAGAAATAGAAACTGTGAAATTATTATTCTTTTTCTGCCAGAAAGCAGAACAACCTGCAGGTCTTTCAGAGGACATTCAGAGCCCTTTTTTAAGTATCTACATTGGAGCTAAAGTATCTGCTGCTAGACACAGAAATGGAAAATGCTCCCATTACTAATTCACATTAGTGTAGAACTGCCATAAGAACTGCCGCTTCTCATACAGAATATACAATGAAGGAAAGTATCATATAGTGTGTGTAGATTTAAGTTGTTGACCAGAAGGTTATGATACAGTTTTGTTTCGTTATTCATTCACACTGTTACCAGTAACTGGGTTGATTACTCTCCCATTCTTCTTCTTGGTTAATGCTTAACATGATCCTTCAGAATAAGCATTGTGTGATTCCATAGGCTGGTGGTTTCTGAAGAATGAGCATTGTATTAAACCCACCAGGTGTGCAAACAGTCCTTCATCTGGCAAGAACACAACATGCCCTAGAGCAAGACTGGAGTTTGAACTCTATTTGGGTTTGAATCTAACCCTTCACAGAGCTGAGATAGTCTCTGTTTAGAGCAGAGTTTTCACTATCTCCATATAGCCACTTTCATTGCTGCAGCGGTAAATTCTCAGCTTGCTGGCAAGAGACCAGAGGACACCAGTGGAAGACGGGGTGATTTCAAGAACAAAGGATGTCAACCATTCAGTATCTCAGCTGGTCAACAAGGCTGCTCCATATGCTTAAAGACAATGCAGACTAAAATACCATACAAAATTTATATTCAAATTACTTCTTCCCATGCATATGTATACATGAAAGCAGCCTATCTGAAATGACCCTGTTTGTAACATTACATCAGCGTGATCCTGCTGGAACACAGGCCAGCCTTGTACCTTCATGGCAAAGAAGACTAATGGAATCCTGGGCTGCAAGAAAAGAAGAGTTGCCAGCACGTTATGAGGCAGGTAATCCTGCAGCTCCATTCAGCAGCATACTTGGCCATACTTGGAGTCCTGTGCCCAGTTGTGGGATTATTACTGCAAGAGGGACATGGAGACTACTGGAGAGAGTGTAGTAAACAGTCACTATGATGATGAAGGAACTGGAATATCTCTCCTTTGAAGAAAGACTGAGAGAGCTGAGATTGTTCAGGTTGTAGAAGAAAAGGCTCAGAGGATCTCATGATATTGTACACACTCCTGAAGGGAGGGCACTAACAAGACATAGCCTCTTTACAGTGTCTCCACGTGACAGAACCAGAGGCAATAGATCCAAACTTAAAGATTGGAGGTTCCTTTTGAAGAGTGGGAAATGCTTTTTTACTGGGAAGGTGACTGAGCACTGGCAAAAATTGCCCAGAGATGTGGTGGAATCTCCATCCTTGAAATACATGACCTTGGGCAGTAGGCTCTAGGTCTCCTTACTGGAAGAGGGAAGTTGAACCAGATGACCTCCTTAGGGCTCTTCTAACCTTAGCCCCACTGTGATTTTGCATTTTGTTCAGGGAAAATAGCAAAAGTAACCACATGAAAAGTTTCAGTTGAGGAAAATATCAGAAGTCAATCTTAGGATTTTAAAAATAGCATCTAACTTGCCAGAGTTTTTCAGTATGCTGACTGGAAAGAGGCACAAAATTGCAATGATATTTTACCATAAATGGCAATATAAATTGAAAAAAATTGTTATCAGGTTCTATTTCTCATACTATCTAAGAGAAAAAATAGAACTAGTACATGGCACATGGGTGAGTAGAAAAGTCTGCTTCCTCTGCACTATTTATCATACTGTTCTACATGTTCTGTACCATGCTTCTGAACTGTATTCACAAACTGTATATAGGTAAGATTATACAATGTCTAGTGACCTATCTAGGCCACTTAGATACAAATCAAAGAGGATTCCTGGAAAAAAAAAAAAAAAAAAGAAAGATAGAGAAGCTGTACTTCTTCATTTGACATTGCCACATACTTCTGAACATTAGTTCCCTTAATAGAATGGCTATCTTCACACAGTTTTTGGTAGCTAAGAAAACCTTCAGGACAAATCATTTCAATTAAAGAAATTAATAAGAACCTCAGGATATGCAAAAGACAAAATATCCATAAATCTGTACTTATCTATTACAAAACATGTAAAAATGGCCCTGTCAACAATCTCATGACAATGGTATTATCTACTAGCCTATAAGAGACCGAAATTTCATCAAAATGTAAGAGATATTAAGGAAACTGCAACTTGTTATTTTCTTTCTAATAACTGAGTATTCTCAAATATCTTCCTTGCCTGTCTGTATGCACCATACTGCCTTATACCACAAAAATTATAAATTAACAAAGTCAACTTCTGATTTTTGATCTGTCTCAAGATAAGCATATAGGCTGCTTTGGACAATAAGGTCATAATTCAATTGGAGTCTTCAAACACTTTCTGCAATTCAAGCACAACAAGTGAAATTATGATGCCAAGAGGTTAAATTCCAGCTCTGTTTAGATAAGTCTGGATATCTAAAAAATAGCATCTGTTAAAATATTGCAAGATACATAAATTAAACTACTGCCAGAAAGAATCTATGAAAAAAAATCAGGAAGCTGTAAAGATAAAGTATGAAAAATGGAAAAAGAGAATATGGAAGTAAACCCAACTGATTAAAAAAAAAAAAAAACCAAAAAAAAAACCCAAAAAAACAAGAGAAAGAGACATTTATTAAGCAATGAGCTGACATTACCAAGGAAAAACAGAATTAGGGCCACTTTCACTGTGCATTAGCTAATTCCTAATCCAGTGTCTCAAAGAAGGCTGATACTGGAGAGAAAATCAGGCTATCGGGCTCTGCAAACCAAACACTACAACTAGTTCTCTTGTATGCTCGACTTACAATTGGCCCAAGAGATGCAGGACTGCAGTCTGTAATCTAAATTTGCATCAGATTCCAAAAGGTATTCTGCCTGACTTTCACAGTCATTCTCACAGAGTGCATGGTATCTGTCCAGTATTAATGATCAAGCGAACAAACTGTCTTTCACCAATGAACATAAACGTTTCCATTCTTCTCTTTGGGTCAGGGCTTGAGACAAAACTGTTCACTGGCTGACTGCTTGACAACTAAGGACAGATCCTGTTGTACAACATGCTGATCAAATACAAGCTATGCCTATTTTTCACCTGTGTTACTAAGTTTTTGGCACTCAAGTCCTCATCTTGATTTATGGGAAGGAGGAAATCCAATCAGAGCACAAACATTTGTGCATGTGCCTGTAAGTCCAACACAACACAAAAAAAATTGTTACTTTATTTGATAGCAAACAGGAGTGAAATCCAGAGGTTGAGAACTCTGGAAGCACATTCCTAAATGCACTCCAAGACACTCAAAGCTCCTGTAAATCCAGACACTCCGCCACTGCTACAGTCTTGAAACATTTAGACTTATACAGGTGTTACAGGCTGTAAACACAGATCTACATGCCCTGTGCTGACTGCCATCAGCATATGTCTATGAGGAAAAATAAGTCCTAAAAGTAGTCATAATGCCCCAAGACAGGACAATTCAGGACATTTCATTTGATAAACTATCTTACAAATATTCTTAATGCAGACAAGACACTAATGAAGGGAAAAATAAAGTGAACCTTCATAAATCTGTGAAAATTAGTTTACTTACCTTCATATTGTTTGTCATAGCACATGTGGTATTAACAAGTCATGAACAAAACTGCAAAAATACCACACAGCTGTCCCATAAACACCCCGCAGAAATTCTGGACCATTTGGGCACTGCACTGGTGTTCCTCCCTTAATACCACAAGACTTTTCTCTGGGAAATATTTAAAGTCCAAATCCTCAAAAACATACCAAAACCAGTCACTACAATTAGTAGAATGCTAATACAGGAAATAATTGTCCGTGATCTGCAGAATATCAGTTTCTTCTAAGTCCCAGGTAGCACTTTTTTTTCAGTAAGGGTTTTAAGACCAATTCATCTCTCAGTTATAATATTTCAAACATGAGCATTTCACAGTCTTTAACAGCAGGAATACAGTAAACTTACAGTATCCTTGTAAAGTTTTATACATAATATAAGAAGGCATACACAGAGACAAAGGAGAACTATGCTATTAAGTTTCTGATGTTTCTGAGAGGGAGTAAATTATATGTCTAAATCTACTTAGAAGCTTAAAAGACATAGCACCTACTATTCCTTAGCATCCATGATAAAATTTTGGTGGCAAATTTTCATTATGCTCATCCATCCAGTGATCTGGCTTAAAATTTTCAGTCTCAGTCTTCTACTGCACACACAGGTGAACACAATAACTGCAGCGGGAAAAGAATACACATCAGAGTAACTAGAGGCAGAAACACCTAAAACACAGAGGTTTGGGGTTTGAACAGGGAAACATGAATTCTTGAATAAATCTAGTGTACTGAGCTCTTAACCAATGAGCAGCACTTTTATCAGGAAGCAGGCCTTTTTGGGTTGTGTCAGTGCTACTATAGCACCAGACTCTACTTTGCTTATATGATTATTCTGCAAAAAACTCATTTTTTCATATTCTCATAGTGCCTTTAGAAACAGAAGAACTGGCAGCTCTTTGGTGCACAGTCTTTGTGTGCTGTCCTGGCTTCCATTTCATTCATTTATTCACATGTGTACAGGATTAAAATACAGTGTGATCCGTATGTTAGTCAATGGTCATATATTTTTACCAGATTTCTTCTCCAAAGTACCAGATCTCTTCCTTCTCTTTCTCCAGAAAGATTCATACTCCTAGCATGTATTTCTGCATGCCACAGTCATTTCGTACTGCTGATTTGAACACAGTGGAATGTCAGTATTTGGGTGGTCCCTTTGCCAATGCAGACTCCTTGCAATCTCTGGGTGGTCAACTCAGTGCCAGATTTCTCACCTGTGGTGAAAATACTGATTTTCTTCAGGAAAGCAGACAGCGCAGTAAGTCATCTAAAGGATGCCACTGGGAACAATTTTTCTGAAAACTGAGGTCCTATAAAATACTTTTTCTTAATATGCAAATCTCCTAGGCATGTCTCCAAGATGATTTTCCACTGCTTTTCTAAGTACCTTTTTTCCACTTACAAACAACGGCAACACAAAAATTAATTTTCTGCCCCAGAGACAAACCCAGTACAGTTGCATTTCCCTCATAGTGGAGGGCTTAAAAAAAATCCCCAAAACTCTAGTGTGCATACCTGGCCTCAGCATATGGGTTGGTGGGTTATGGTCTCCCTCTGCCCAACCAGAGATGATTTTTACCACAAGTGCTGAGCTGACTTTTCTTGTGGATACATTCTTCTCCTCCAGTTGTGTTTACTTCTGCTTAAACCTGAGGTAATTGGACAATAGTACTGCCTTTATCTTATATCAAGTTCCCAGAATGCAGAAGACGTATTTGGGCAGTGTTGAGTTTCGGTGAACACAGATTCTTCATGCAGTTTGCCATAGTGGACAAAGGCCTTCAGTGGTCTTTACAGTATTTAAGAAAAATATGATTTTTAAGGCTCTTACACTATGGAGAAGCAGCACATATGTTCCTAGCTTCATGGTGAGATATGCAGAGAGCCCTCATACCATAGCCAGTGAGGTACCCCAGGCAAAATTCTCCTAGTGCTGGAATGAGCTGGTTTACTACCTTGTGGAAATCTGGCAGTCTCGAGGTTGTGGGGACATCAACAGTAAAGTGCAGCACAAGAAAACTTACAGCTTGTAGAGGATGACTAAGACAGGGAACATTTCAACAACCTAGACATACACAAGTCCATGGAAACTAATAAGATGCACCAGGTGGTGCTGAGGGAACAGGACAATGCCACTTCCCCAGTCATCACAGCAATTAGAGAGGATGTTCCTAAGCATTGAAAGAAAGAAAGCTATTATCATTCCTATTTACAAGAAGAGGAAGAAGTAGGATCTGGAGAACTACAATCTGATCAGCTTTGCTGTTTCTCCTGGCCTAGACAATACAAACACATAAAGGACAAGAAGGTTATTTGGAGCAGTCAGCATGGATTTATGAGGGTGAATAATTCCTAAGTAACCTTTCAGCCTTCTATGATGAGATGAGCAGCCTGGTGCATGGAGAGAAAGGAGAATGAGAGAGGTTCTTTATCTTAACTTTAACAGTGTTCCGCACTGTTTCACATCACACCTTTCCAGACAAACTGCTGAAGTACCGACTAAGTAAGTGGCAAACAAGGTGGACTGAAAACTGACAGAACCGACAAGCTCAGAGTGCTGTGATAAGTGTCACAAAAAGCAGCTGAAGGCCAGCTGTCCACAACATACTTCTGGCATGCATACTGGGACCAACACTGCTTTAAAATCATTATTAATGACAGGACTGAATGCACTTTCAGAGAGTTTTCAGGTGACAGAAAACTACAAGAAATAATTAATATACCTGATGTGTGCTGCCATCCAGAGAGACTTTATAAACTGGACAAAAGGGTAAACAGAATCCTCATGAAATGCAGCAAAGGGAAATTTAGGGTCCCTGAGCAGAAATAACAGCAGACACAGTATGTGCTGGGGGCTGGCCATCTGGAAAGTAGCTTTGTCAAGAAGGATCTCAGTCCTAGAGAACAAGCTGAAAATGAGCAATGCAGTGTATCTTTATGGTAAAGATAGGCAGCAGTTTCCTGGGCTGCACTAGGAAAAGCTTTGCCAGCAGTTCAAGCAAATTGTCCTTCCTCTCTTCACAGAACTGATAAGATACTTCTGTGGTTCTGCATGCAGATTTGGGCACTCCAGTACAAGAGATGTGGAAATACTGGTGAGGGTCCACTGCAGGACCACAAAAATCTCAAAAGACTGGAGTATCTTTCACAGAAGGTGAGGCTGAAGGAACTGAGTCTTCTATAGCATGGTGAAGCCAAAGCTCAGAAATATCTTGTGCATTTGTAAAAATACTTGATAGAAGGAAGTAAGGATGATAAGGCTGAAATCTTCTACGCAGTGTCCTGTGACAGGATGAGAAGCAATGAGAATCTGAAATACAGGAAATTCTCCAGACGTGTAACAAACCCCCCTTTTTTATTATAGGGGTGATCAAACACTGTCACAGGTTGCCCAGAGATGATGTGAAATCTCCATCCTTGATGATATCCCATACTCAGCTAGACATGCCAGGGACAATCTGCCTCAATTGACCTTTTTCTCATGCTGGTGGATTGTCATAGATAATTTCCAGAGGTGCCTTCCAACTTCAGTGACTCTGCATTTTACTCTGTTCTACACTTCTTTCCTCTATAAAGGATAGGACTCAAAGCACACTCAAACCAGGTGATAAGGAAAAGGATAGGGAGCTGAGAAGAAAGTGGCAGGATAAATCCTGCATTACCAACCTCTTACACAAAATAGCGTCAGGCTGGAAACCCACAAGCAGCAAAGGTTCTGCTAAACCAGAACTTCTCTACCTTTTTCTAAGTCTAGCTTTAAGGTGACATGGTAAACAAATATGAAAATACACTATTTTTATCCAGTTGAATAGTACAAAGTCACATGTGAATAAATATTTTCTTTCACACTGCACAGTGGATCCTGATTACCTGCTTTCCTTGTGGTTACAAAGTCACTTTTATCATTGAAAATATGTATGAAAGTGTATCTAAAAGGCTGCCCTATCCAAGCAGGGCTTTTGTGCACATTCTTCTCTAAAAGCTAAGCCCTTTCCATTTCAAAAGCAAAATCCTTTTACAGAATAACGCAAGGATACAGAGATGATAATTAGTCTCAAAACTTTAAAAAATATCAGGTGCACATTTTTCAACATTGCTGCAAGTCCAAAATTATTTTCTTACTAATAATTAGATTCCTAAGGTCTCACTTGAGACCTTCCTTACAGTTTTATGCCTAATTCAGTACAGGTGAAAAAGCATGGAAATATTAAATTGAAAAGAGTATATGGTAAGGGCTGGTGGTCAGCATGGCAGAGACAGGATGCACCTCTGTATCTCTGAATAGTTCTGAAATCAAGAAAAGAGAGCACTTGGTCTTCGAGCTGAGAGGAAATATTAAGCAGCTCAGAAAATAATTTCTTGTCAATGTTAGGTAAGATGTAGAGATGTTTCTAGGGTCATGCAGATTGGCGGAATTAAAGGCAGTTCATGTTGATATGAGACAGGCAAAAAAAGGACTTGGATTTTTCTAGCAGACAACAGCCAGATCTAGCTTTTTGTTTTCTCTATTTTTCTGTTTCTGAATGATAGTATATTTCTTAGTTATCCTTCATGAATTATAATTGACACCCATTTCAAGTTATGCTGTAGGTATAATTTTCTTAAGTCACCATAGTTAAAGAGGTTCTTCACTGGCTTAAGCTTTTCACACACAGAAGCAATCCTATTTTATATGTGCATAAAATTACACAATGTGAACATTCACAGGATAGTGCCTAAGTTGGTAGAAGGCTTCCTATGACATCTTGACTTGGTTATCTCTCTGCAGCTCTAGCATATGTTTTGTTACAGGAAAAAACTACTGAATTTAAAAGTCATACTTGGAGTATTTTTCTGGAACAATCTACATTTTTTAAAACAAAAATGAAGTATGGTTTTGTACTTGACTCATCAGCACTCAGTCTGGTGAGGAAAACAGTAAAAAACTAAGCTTTTCTGTTGTTAAGATTAACTTGAAAATACATATATAAACACAACTCTTTACTGGAAAAAGCTTATTGAGACAGAGCAGATAAAATAAATGTATTTTGGAGAAACAAAATATCCAAGACACAACCAAGTATCCCAGTAGAGCTCAGCTCTTCACAATAAATTGATCTTTACACAAATTCAGCTCAAATGCCAAAAGAAATATCCACCTTTACTTTACCTCTAACATATTTCTGTATCCCATGATGAAGCCATAATTCCTTTTTGGCATGAACTTCAAATCTCTACTTAATACACCAAGAGAAATTTCTGCAAAACCTACTCCCACACCTGACATTTAGGCTACAGTTTAAATGTAAATCTATTCCCACTTCTCTAGACAGTGCATAAGCAAGGAATGATTTAATCTCCTCTCACATTCATTGCTTTCCTAAGCCTATCTCACACAAACTATTACATTACACACAAAATCTTCTTATGCCATATTCATAATATACCAAATAATTAACACAATTCAAAACATCTGTTTATGCAACAGCTGATCCATACCAGAGATTATACCTACCTACCTCCCCCAAAACGTCTAGGACTCTCCCTAGGCTTGGAGATAATAACTGCAATGCCAAGGTACGATCACAGGCTTTATCTGCAGACCTGAAGGACTCTGCTTTCTTAGATACTCACTTTGCAGATCACAACTCCTGTCTAGAGCAGTGTTGGAGGATTGCATGGCTGGTTGTTTTTCTATTCTCTTTTACATCTTTGGAAGCAGCTGCTCCTGACTTGCCTAACAGAAATTTCCATGCAGCTTCCAATTACAGATAATTATGCAAGAAGAATGAGCAGATGAGAACCTCTATAGATACAAAAGATCAGCCAGACATTCACAAGCCCTGGTCCTCATGGGGAATTTCCAACACCCTAATATCTGCTGGAGGCAAAGTACAGTAGGGCATAAGTGAACCAGGAGGTCCCTGGAACGCACTGATGATAATTTCCATCTCCAAGTAATAGAGGAGCCAACAAGGAGAGATGCTAAGCTGGATCTGTTCTCACCAACAAGGAGGGGCTGGTGGGGTATGTGAAGCCTAAATGCAGCCTTAGCTGCAGTGACCATCTACCTGCGGAGTCCAAGATCCTTAGGACAGCAAGCTTACTACCCTTGAGCTCAGGAAAGCAGATGTTCTCTTCAGGGATCTGCTTGATAGAATACGATGGGATAATTCTCTTCTCCTGGAGAGAAGAAGGGCCTTAAGAAAACCAGTTGATATTCAAGGACCATCTCCTTCTCCTCCAAGTTCAAGAGTAATGCATCCTGAAAACAGAAAGCCAGGCAAAAACTCTGGGAGGCCTGGATAGATGAACAAGAAGATCCTAGAAAACCTGAAATGCAAAAAGGAAGGACACAGAGGGTGGAAGTGAGGACAGGTAACCTGGGAGGAGTACAGAGAGATTGTCTGAGGAGCCAGGGATCAGCTTAGTTGAATCTGGTCACAGACATCAAAGGCAACAAGAAAAGATTCTACAGATATATCCATGACAAAAGGAAGACCAGGAAAATGTGAGGCTCTCCAGAGGAAAATGGGAGACCTGGTTATAAAGGATTTGGATAAAGCTGCAGTACTCAAAAGCTTTTTTTTCTCAGTCTCCACTGGCAAGTACTCCGTGTCATGACCCATGAGTAGGGAAGGTGATGTTTGTTATAAATTCTTATCAGGCTTTTCAAAGACACCAGTCCATGTGATAGAGAACTTTTATGCTTAGTCATCTTAGCTCTGGCACGTAGACCATAATTTAGTCTCAAAAGTGTTGGTTAACAAGCCCTTAACTTTTACAACACACTTCCACAAGCTTCGAATTCCTGCAACAAACTCCAATACAGAGTAAGGGGTAGAATATCATAGGTGCACTTTGCCCAGACAAAGCAAAGTAGAAGAAAAATAAGGACATAGAGAAAGAGAAGAAAGATGTTCACCAGTCCATAGTTCCACATTGATCCTGCTGCACAGATAGTCTGGATCTGGGATAGCAAGACAAAAAGAGAAAAAAGGGTTGCAGGCAGGACCAAATTTTCATAGTTAGCCTGGTGCATGCCTCTTATGCAAACTAAATTTTTTGTGTCAGTTTATTTGCCCATGAGCATCTAGACCTCTAGGAGCTGAGTCAGGATGGGCATCTCTAGGTGGAAAGGAAAGCTGGCTTAGAACAGGGCTGCCCCACCTCCACAGGATCTTTCTTCCAATCACAACTTTTCTTTCACAACAGTCATGTCTAAGACAAAACATGTACCTGGTCCTCACATCTAGCCACACCAAGATGCAGAAGGCAAAGGTGGCACTGGAAGAATGAAGAGAGAAGATCTGATTCAAGACCTCATCTAAGAGGCTGAAGGTGCCAAAGTCTAAGAGACTTGATAAGAAGCATTCATGGATTCCTGACAGAGGAAGTGGCTAAGCCATCATCCATTGTATTTGTGAAGTAGTGACAGTCTGGTAAGGATACCATAGACTGGAAAAGGAGAAACATAAAGCCCCATTTTTAAAAAGGGAACAAAAAGACACACTTAACTATAGGCCAGCCAGGCTGACTTCTGTGCCCAGCAAGATCAGGGTGCAGATCCTCCTGGAAACTATTCTAAGGCATATGGAAAATAAGGAGTGACAGTTAATATGGTTCGCTAAGGGCAAATTGTGGCTTTCTATGACAGGGCTACACTGGCACAAGGGAAGAGTGACCTTTGCAAAGCATTTGACACTATTCCACACAACACCCTTGTCTCTAAAATGGAGAAACATGGATTTGAGAGATTGACCACTCAGTGAATAAAGAATTGGCTGGATGGTCATGCACAAGGAGCTCGGTGTGCAAGTTAAGACCAGTGGTGTCACCAGGGCTTGGCACTGAGACCAGCACTGTTTAACAGAGACATGGACAGCAAGACTGAGGGCACCCTCAGCAGTCTTGCTGATGACACCAGGCTGTGTGGGGCAGTCAACATGCTGGAGGGAAGGGATGCTATTCCAGAGGGACCTGGACAGGCTAGAAAAGTGGGGCTGTGTGAATGTCAAGAAGTTCAACAAGGCTACGTGCACAATCCAGTACATGGTTGTGGTGGTTTGATATGGGAAGGACAGACTCAGAAGTTTTCCTCTATGAGAAAACTTCCTCTGTGAGTTGCTTGGGACCAATCAAAGGCTAGCTTGGTTATTGACTGTGAAAATCCAATTAGAAAGAGTTCTTTCACTCTGTGAACACACATTTTGGAGGAGGTAACCAGAATTTGCTCTTTTTTACTTTTCCAGCAGGAGTGGAGGTAGCAGGGCAGGGCCCGGCCTGGCCCCACTGCAGCCTGTGGGCCTGGCAGGAGGGGCAGGGCCCCTGTCTGGGGAGCTGGCATGGCCCGGCAGGGAGGAGAGGTGGCCATGTACTCAGGCTGATTTAAGATCCAGCTGTTTTTTCCAGTGTGGCTGGGTTTTCTGAGATTCTGGCAAAGCTCCAGCATTGTAGCCTTGGTTTTTTTTTTCTTTTTCCCTGTCCAAAATCTTAACTCTTTCAATGC
>VXBI01007793.1:80213-103539 GCA_013397375.1 Toxostoma redivivum | reverse complement strand
GGCGTGAGGCGGCGCGGGGGGGGCGGCGGTGCCTCACACAAAATGGCGGCGGCTGGGCCAGGGCACTGACTCGGCTCCTTCTCCCTCCTCCTGCTCTGCCCTCACAGGTGGCCATGGCGACGGGGCAGGTGCTGTTCCATCGGTTCTTCTACTCCAAGTCCTTCGTCAAGCACAGCTTCGAGGTGAGCGCGGCCCCGGGGGCACCGGGAGAGGGCGGCTGGGGCGGCCACGCGCCACGCAGGCCGCTCGCTTCGAGCCTGGCGGATTTACTTCTTAGTTACGTAATTCTCCTTTTATCTGACCTGAGAATTGTGTTTGCTTAACGGAAACGGGGCTTCTTTTCAGATTGTTGCTATGGCCTGCATCAATCTCGCGTCTAAAATCGAAGAGGCGCCTCGTCGGATAAGGGACGTGATCAACGTGTTCCATCACTTGCGGCAGTTAAGAGCTAAAAGGTAAGATCAGCTTCGTTATGAGCACCAGCACCTGTTACCACTAATGTACGCTGCAGTTCTCAGTTCACAGTATTTTTCCAGGCTAAGTTCAACGACCTAAAATTGACAAGGGAGTGCCCGTTGGCTGCTGTGTAGGCAGTACAGTGCAATCTCGGCTGCTTCTGCTTTTGTTCACTTGGTAGACCCGTTTTCGTTGTTGATTTAGCTACAAGTTACAATTGGCAAGTATTGGTTCTAGTTTTAGGACCGTGGTCGTAGTTTCAGGTCTGTTGGTTGTTTGGATATCTTGTAGTTATTGTAAGGTAATCCTAGGTGTGAGTAGCCAGTTAGTGAGATGCTGTGTATTCTCCAGATTTTTAAGCATACTCAGCAGTCCTCATGGTTTTTTCTTGTTAATCTGTGGCTGCCCAAGTGTGTGGTGGTGCTAAGAAAGTACTCGTTAGGCAGCTGAACTTTGAGTAGTAATCATGTTGCCTTCTAGAAAAAGCCATTTTAGGAAGTACCTGACAGAAGGTCGGGTTTGCCTGCAGTAGTGATGAGGAACGTGTAATTGAGTCTGGGAGGCTGAAGGCATTTTTAGGTGCAGAAAGTGAGAGCTGCCTGGTTCTGGTGGAGTGGGAGCTCACCTGGCCAGGTAGAGCTGTCCCAGTTCTGAGTGCTTAGTGCTGCTCTTTGTGTATAAAGCATCATTTTCCATGTGTACAGCAAATTAGCGATGCATTGAAGGGAAGAAGGTGTGGTTGAACAGAAAGAATTCTCTAGATTATTGTTAAACACAAATTCCTTAATTCTGTCCGGCAGCAGTGTCTCAGGCTGGGATTGGAGACTTCAACTTTGCTTCTGCTACCTGATTGCTTAAAGTTTCAGGTACTCTGTAGTTACAAAAGTATTTTGTTTTCAGCTACAGTGATAAATTGACACTTTATTTCCCTGCCTTGGGTCACCAGGTGACAGCAGGAATTTGAACTCGTGTTGTGCAAGCTTTTCTGAGAAACAGAGTAGAAGTCCTTAGGGAAGCCAGCTGTTTGTTGGTGTTTTTATCCTGGTTATGCTTCTGTTGAAGCCAGAATTCGGCTTTTACTGCCTCTTGATGGCGTTGTCCTAGTTAGTTATAGATTCAAGAAGGAAGAATTGGTGTTGCACTTTGGAATTTAGCTTTGTTCTGTCCAGCCTTTTAAGCTGTTCTCCCTGATGGGCCTGAGAGAGCTGTGTGAAGTTCTGCCAGGTGTGAATTCAGTGGGATTGCCTTCCACAGTTATTAAGGGAGTCTGGTTTTTGGAATTACTGGAGCAGGCTCAGTGATTAGTAACGTTCTGGCCTCTGTCCAGGCAGCAAAGGTTAATTAATCATATGCCTTGCTTCTCTTTGCAACGAGAATACAAATTAGGTGTTTCTTTGTGCTGTGTGAAGGACCAGAGAAACTGAACTTAACCTGTGAATTTAAATCTTTCCAGCTAGCCTGTTCCAATTCCCAACTTGTGCATGTTACGTGGTGCCTAAAGTGCATCATGTCCAGAGAAATCGTGCACTGCTACCCATTATTTTCGGGAGAAATGGGTATTGTTGCTCTGCGATTCTGAGTGAATCTGCATGAAATTAACCTTAAAAACGCTGCAGTCTGACATTCAGACTCGCACACCCCCCCCCTCCCCTTTTTTTTTTTTTAGCAAGCAGGATGTAAACGTTTTTCTGTACTTTTTACAAGCTGACAGTTCAATCACCTGTACACGTTATTAACTTCAACTCTTTTTTCCCTTGCAACCGACTATACAGCGACCAGCTACATTTACCAAAGCCTGGGTGATGTGGAGTGGTACATAAAGATGAAGCTGTCGTCATGGCAACAGTGAGTGAAGTATCGAAAATCCCCAAGGAGAAGCCAGTGCTCTGAGCATAGGTCACTGGAATCGGGGGACTAACAGGTTGGCCGCTGGTGAACCATTTGGAAGAACTCCTGTATCTTGTTATAAGCTTTTTTCTTTGCTGTCCAGGTTTTTAGAATACTAGCTTGACCTTTTTTTTTTAATTTATTTTTTTACTGAAGCTAACACTTAGGCTGTAGTTAGTCTCTCACACACAACCCAGAACTGAAACAGGCTGCTGTACTTTCTTTTTTTTAGTCTAGCATTTCTGTTAACTGAAGCTCTTAACCTGCACACCAATTTGGGGTAGTTTGGGTAGGCTTTGCTTTCTTTCTTAACCAGTTTTGGGTTCTTAGTTCCACTTTCTGGCTCTGTATAATTGCAGTTTGAATTGACAGTAAAACAAAGGTACGGAAGATTTTGAATTTGTACATTTTTATCAATTATGATGTAAGCAGTCCCTTCTATGTACCTGTTTGCAGAACTGGGAATTGCATTGGAATTTTCTTTTTATGAGACATGTAGTCAACTGAGGTGGTATTTCTAATGCTGAGAAGTAAGAAAAAGCTAAATAAGTGTTTTGGACAAGCATATTTTCTTTGGGATCTTTGACGAGCATATGTGATGTAGAACTGCATGTAAAAATGTTTGTGTGCATGGAGAAAAGCTCGTACTATGGAAAAACTGCTTTTTAAATAACTGTGTGCCAAAACCTCTCTGTTCTGAGCAAAGTGCAACTGTTGTTTAACTTGTAGAATGTAGTTTGAAGTTGATTTTATTTCTTTTAACTGTGCCTGAAAGCTGCAGAAGGTCCTGAGCCTGGAAATGTGACTCGTGTGGTGCTGTAATCTCTCATGGCGCTTTGAGGTGCTCAGTCAGCCGTTCCTCACTCAGGGGCCCTGCAGTGGGGCTGCATTAATGACACACGTCCTTAGTGCCTTCAGACTGCCTGCAAACCCGTGCTGCTTGTGCTTGTGATCCTGGAGACAAACAGAGAACTGGTGTTCTTTTACTGACCAGCACAACAGATCTCTGCTCCTTGAAATGAGGTGCTGGTGCTCTGCTGGACTTGTCACAAGTGCTTTGCTCATTAGGAACAAAACTCCACGCAGGGCTCTGTTCCTCCAAGTGTTAGTCATGCCAAAGACATCAAAGTTTAATATTCCACCAAATGAAGCTGCAGCTGTGTGGAGAACTTAGGTCTCATTTGTCAGAGCGATTTTTTTAAAAAAAGGTATTTGTAATTCATTTATTGCTACAAACACATTGCAGCGTGTGTTAATCTTCTGGGTTGTTACACAATCTAAATCCCAATCAAGTTTTGCTCTGAAGTGTTGGATTGGCTTCCCAGAGGGGCCACTGTGTGCTCTGTTCTTAAAGATGAAGTCTTGCCTGGAGCTCTAGTGCTGGTCTCTAGAAACAGATTCCAAGTAGGAACTTGCAACACTCCTTGGCTCTACAGGCTTTGAAGCTTATATTTCATATATAAGCTTACAAATTCTTTGGTTTGTTGCTTGGCTCTAAGATAATTCTTGGACTGAGAATTAATTGCAGCAAATGCACTGGCAAAGTTCCTCTTTTTTCTTAGTAGAAAACAAACTTTTTTAAAGGGGACTCTTAGAAGTTTCTAAGCTGTAAATAATTGTTCACCAACATTGCAGAGTTTATGGCAAAAGTATTAAATTGGTGAATCAATGCAGTGAAGAACCTGACTCGTGCCAGTACTAAGGTGCAGTAAAACACTTGAGTCTCCTGCAGATTTTTATTTTTCCAGGAGTGGATAAAAGGCTGTATTTGTCTGGATAAACTGATGGTTTTCATGGCTTCCTTAGGGCTGTAGGACTTGTGACCAGAGGAATGTGGGACAGCAGAGTAAAGCAAAGTACACTTGGCATGTTGGGCTTTACTGTCTGATGCTGTGGGATGTGGGCCAAGTGTGAGCTGTGGGTGCTGATCCCGTGGCCCTGTGCAAGGACAGTGAAAAATTAACATGCACTAAAGGCTCCTGTCTGCACTTGGAGCCACCTTAACTTCCTCCCAGAGCTCTCAGGGAATGCAGGGACATGTGGAAGGTGGGCTGGTGGATGATCCTGAGCAGTCCCACTGTTTTTTAATAGACTGGCAGTCATGGCTCTCCTAAGGGTTTACCAGGATCTCTCACCTGTGATGAAACTTCTGCTCACAAACAGCCTGGACACCTGAACTGGCACTGGGTGCTGCTCTGCAGATCCTGTTAATGCCAGTGATCTCCAGATGAAACTGTGCAGAGCAATGCTGAAGGAAATGTTATCAGCACCAGTAAAACTGATGGGAATGAATTTAAGTGAATCAGCTTCACTGATGGAAGAACTGAGCTTGGCTGTTGCACTGTCCCACTGCAGAGCACTGTGTGCAGCCTGTCTCTGAAGTGCTCAGACAAAATCAGCTCCTCACTCAAGCACTTACCCTAAAGAGGCTTGAAAAGCTTTTACTTTACATTTAATTTATAGGGAGAGAAGAAAAACAATTAACCATGAACAAAAGAAAAAGTCTCCCGATTTTGGGTTTATTTAGAGGAGCTGAAATTAAAAACTTTGTAAACTTATGAGTGAGAGTTACATTTAACTAGAGAAGTTACTCTGCTGGAACATGGCAAACCTGGCACTTTATAGAATGAGACAGTGCTTGAATTGAGACCTATCCTGGGAGCTGCAGTTGTTCATTCCAGAGCTGGGAGCTGCATCTCAGCCCCTTGGGAAGAGCAGGGACAGCTCATGCTTCAGCTGCATGGTGGTACAACAAGATGCTTTTGTTAGAGAAGTTTTTGGTGTCCTTTGCCCATCAGTGCCTGTCCAGGTGACTGCAGAGGTTGTGGCACTAACTGGATTATTCCAGCCTTGTCATTCAATCCACCCTTTCTTCCTGGGGTGGGAACCTTGATTTTTGGAGTATTTTTTTTTTCTGTTCTGTGACCTGTCAGGGAAGAGAAGTGAGACCCACTCATGGAATTTGCAAGTTGGCAGTGAAATATTTTGTCTAATACAACAAAAGCTGTATTTTGAATCCTCTTTGCATTACTTTTTTTTCTTTTGAAGGTAATGTAAAATAAATTTGTCACCAGTGCTTGGGGTGGATCATGTACACAGACCGTGGTTTATTAGAGCATAACGAGCTGCAAAAACATTATTCTGCTTTGGAAAGCACATGGAATGTGTGAGGCATATTAGAGGGAAAAAGCTGGTGTGTCTTCAGGAGGAAGTGGATTAAAATATCCCATGTGGAATGTTGAAAGGTCAAGTCTAAGCACAGACAAAGCAAAGAATATGCAATGGAGTGTGACCCTTGTGCATCAGGTGTTCAGAAGGTTATTGTAGTTTAACATGCTCTGGACAGTTGAGGGGTTGGATTTGGAAGGAATTAGGATTGACAGTGCTGGAGCTGGAAATCTCTCTGAAATGAGCTGTTTTTAAATGCAGACAGCAGCAGGATCATCCCTGGCACCACTGGAGAGAGGAGCAGGCCCAGAGTCCCAGGCAGATCCTGCCCACTCCCAGGCTCACTCTGTGCTCCACTGAGCTCACACAGCACAGGGCAGGGCTGGCTTCTCTGAGGGGTGCAACTGCAATTCCTAGAGCACGAGTTGCTACTTTATACCAGTGAGGAGGAACCCTGTTCTGACTTCTGCTTTGAAATCCTGCCTGGCAAAGGATTCCTTCTGCCACCTCTGCCACAGAGAGGAAAAGTTCTTGGGAGTGCCCCCATCAAGCAAACTCCTTCCAGCAGCTGGAGCAGTGCAGTTGGCATACACAGGAGCAGAAGGTTATTTTTTTTTTATCTCAGCCATCTAATCTGTAGCTAGCCAAAAGCAGCAACTAAACTAGTTTATCTAAACTTGGACAGCACAAGATTAATGCTTAAACTTGCTTGCAGGAGTTGAAAACCGGTTTCTGTTGCCATTAGTTGGTTGGAAGGGAAAACAGAGTTGTCGTTGTTTTTGGATATGCAAAACAGTTTTGATTTTATTTCTTGCAAACTATAGGACTCCAAGCCCCCTGATACTTGATCAGAACTACATAAACACCAAAAATCAAGTAATCAAAGCAGAAAGGAGGGTACTGAAGGAGTTGGGATTTTGTGTTCATGTCAAGCATCCTCATAAGGTGAGTTCTCAATGATAATGTAATTATAATTCTTATTCTGCCTTGGTGGCATCACTGGGAGCTGTGGAACAAGAAACACAGGTGTCAGAATGACCTGAATTTCTGCTCTGTATTCCTCTGCAGTTATTAATGTTTCTGCCAGAGTACTTGGGCAAACAGCCATATTGACTGTGATAAAAGTCACTTCCCTGGACAAGGGTAAAGGTGGCTGGTTTGAAAATAGTGGAAAAGTAGTGAAATAAAGAATTTTCTGAACGTGATGGGGTGCCATGAGAGCTTAGAGTGTGTGCTTGGAGAGAAGGAGCCCCCATTGTTGGGGCATACTGCTTGGTTTTGTTTTTACATATGTATATATTATATAGTTCCTTACTCCTGCTTTATGTGTTAAAATTGAGTCTTTTCTTCTCTTTTTCCCCCTCCTTATTCCTCAGATCATTGTTATGTATTTACAAGTCCTAGAATGTGAACGTAATCAAACCCTGGTACAGACAGCCTGGTAAGTTGCAATTTTCCATTCTTTTCCTAGCCAGGAAAATAGTAGCAGAAATAACAAGCCTGCTGATCCCTATGCAAAGCAATGAGATGTAAGTTACCACCCAAACACATTTGGACAATCTCGTGGTGCTTGTTTCTGCTTACTATTTTCATGGCTTGATTCCAGCGTAGCGATGGAGAACTCAATTTAACTTTGTTCTTTTTTCTACTCTTTGATTGAAGGGTAGTCCCTGCTGGTAAGTCATAGAGCTCTGCCCTCTGCACCTCAGCCCATGACCTGGGGATGGCTGCTTTGGCTGCCCTTCTCTCCAGCCAAGCCAGTGCAAGCCTCAGCGAGTTCACTGCCGTCACCCAAAGCCAGCGGGCAGCACCTCCTAGTTCTGTCCTGGCGCCAGGATTTGTATATTTGGTTCTAGAAGTAACTGTTACAACTGTTTCTCAATGTCTTTGTTGCCTACCTGCTGTATGTTAAAGGACACGTGGGGGACAATTCTGCCGGCCTTTCTTTAGTTGATTTAACAATTAAATTTGAGTTTAATTAACAGAGGACAGTGCATGCAGCATGTTCACTTAGCAGCCAGGCTGGGCATGGGGGTGTAGAGTCCTCACTGACTGACTGCTGTTCTCTGTCCCACATTGGGAATTTGGAAATCCTGGAGCTCTGCACCTCTGGGTGTGTGTTATGGGCAGTGCCAGCCCTGTGCAGCAACAGGAGATTGGGGGCCCAGTTCCAATTCTCAGATCTGTTCAACACTCAGGGAGCAAATGGGGTGCACCTCCCTGGGTGAAGTGAAGTGACTCAAAGCACACAAACTGAAATGCAGTCAGAGTTCTGTGAGCTCTGCAGGCTGCACCTAGCCTCTGGATAATGGTAGGTTGAAGATGCACCTTGCTCTCCTGATGGCTCTTGCGTTCTACATTGATTTTTAAACACAAACCCATTGGTGTTTAAGACAATCAGCTGGACAGATGCAAAGTACTTGTTAAATTGTAACTCAGTGGACACTCCCAGGGTAGCTTAACCTAGGAAGTGGCCATTCCACACCGCTTGGATTTACTGCTCCACATTATTGCCTTGGGGTTTAAAACAGTGGCAGTGGTGCAAACTGTTAGTGTAAACATCCAGCACAACCTGAAAGAAATCACACATTGTTTAATGTAACAACAGAAAAAATAATAAAGTCAATTGAGTCTCCAGTATTGTTATCCTGTGAAAAACAGCAGACTGGAGTTCCAAGCTGTGCTGCTTTGTTTTTTCAGGAATTACATGAACGACAGCCTCCGGACCAACGTGTTTGTTCGCTTCCAGCCGGAGACCATCGCGTGTGCGTGCATTTACCTCGCTGCCAGAGCCCTGCAGGTGAGCCTGCTGCACCCCCCTCTGCTGCACTGCTGCTGCTCTGCTTTCAGGGAGATGCATGGAAATACTTCAGCTAAACCTGGCCTGAAATCTCCAGTCAGCTTCTCCTTGTTTGATTTTCAGATCCCGCTGCCTACCCGTCCCCACTGGTTCCTGCTCTTTGGCACCACGGAAGAGGAGATTCAGGAGATCTGCTTAACAACTCTGAAGCTTTATACCAGAAAGAAGGTGAGTTGGACCTGTTAGGGTTTTCTGCTTGATGCTCAGTGGGGCTGGAGCTGAGTTATGGCTGTCCAGAAAAGTTTGGGAATGCCCAATACAGATGTGCTAATGGGAAAGGCTCCTCTAAGGAGAGAACAAATTCTGGAAGTTGCATTACTGACACATCATTAAAAACCAACTCAGTATTTTCCAGAAATTAGATTAAATATGAATTACATTAGTTCAGCTTCTTACCTGGTTGTTACTTCCACAGCCCAATTATGAATTTCTGGATAAAGAAGTAGAAAAGAGGAAGATGGCACTGCAGGAGGCAAAGCTGAAGGCAAAAGGTTTAAATCCAGATGGAACTCCAGCACTCTCAACACTGGGTGGCTTTTCTCCTGCATCCAAACCATGTAAGTCTGTTTCCTGAACAGAAAAACATTTTTTGTTTTCTTTAACATAATTTTAAAATCAGTCTCAAAACCTTGAAACCAGATTAGAAAGAGATGCTTTATTCCATATTTCCCCAGGTAAGAGAGTGATGTATTATTAATAATACCCACCCTTAAGGGAATGAGATAATGAAACAGGAGTTGTTGTGTGTTCTGTGATGTGAAGAGAGGCTTTTTGGATTTAATTTGGGGGTGCTGCAGTAGCCTTCATGGCCCCTTTTGCAGCAGGTAGCTGTGAAAACTCCTTCCCCTGGTTGTTTCTCATTTATTTGGCAAGTGTTTGGTGCAGGGAGGGCAGACAGGTAGTGGGCAGGAAATGGAGGAGAGAGAGGCCCAGCACTGCCTTGGCACCAGGGAATTAAATGGAATTTAATTAAATTAGTCTGTCTGAACTCTGATGTTTTCTCCTGAGTGTTCAGAGGTCTCTGGGCTGGGCAGTGTGAATTTCTTGGGGAACAAGGGAAGTGTTTTCTGCCAGGAGAGGGAGCTGAGGTTGGAAGAGTTTGGAATCTCTGCTGGGCTCAACAGCCCTGCCATAAAAAGTGAATCCATCTCTGGGCTGTACCAACTGTCTGTAGAGACAGACTGATATATTAACTAGATAAATTTATTTGTTACTCATTTAGATTGGTGCCATTATTGTAAAGATGAAATCTGTAATTTGGCTGGGCAGGCTTAATCCTTTCTATAGCATTGGAAATAAATGCCACGGTAACAAGTTCTGTATTGTGGGGCACAAGGACAGCTTCTGGTTTGTACCTTTTGGCCCCAGGTGAGCATGGCTGTGTGCTCTGAGGGTCCCAGTGCTGTTTCTCCTTCATGGGCAGAGGGTTTCCCCACAAATACCCCATTCCAGGAGTGAATAGAAGTGGAGAGATGGGATGGGATGAAATAACAGATGTAGAGTTCATAGCTACACTTAGTGCAAGGTGCCTGAAGTACAGCGTGTTTATGACAAAAGATGAATAAAAGAACTGATTTTGAATTGAAATTTACTTCTTAGCTTCCCCAAGAGAAGTAAAAGCTGAGGAGAAATCACCAGTATCTGTGAATACCAAAACCATTAAAAAAGAGCCAGAAGAGAGGCAGCAAACCTCAAAGAGCCCTTACAACGGGTAAGTACAACTTTCCTGATCCTAAACCACTTGAGTGCAAATGCTTCCAGCAGGCAGGGAGCTGCTGGGTGTCGTGGCAGTGCCTGAGCAGTCGGTTTGTGTTCGGTGTGTGCCCTGCAGGCTGAGGAAGGAGAGCAAGAGGAGCCGCAGCAGCCGCAGCGCCAGCAGGTCCCGCTCGCGCAGCAAGTCCCGCTCCCGGTCCCACACACCCCGCAGGCAGTGAGTGGGGCTGGGGCTGCAGGGTGCTGGGGCAGTGAGAGGGGCTGCAGGGTTCTGGGGCCCTTCAGTGGGGCTGGGGCTGCAGGGTGCTGGGGCAGTGAGAGGGGCTGCAGGGTTCTGGGGCCCCTCAGTGGGGCTGCAGGGTGCTGGGGCACTCCTGGCCAGCAAAACAAGGGAGGCTTGGTTTGATGTCAGGTTCTCAGTGCTGGGTGTGGAGCTGCTCTTAAAGAGTTCGGGCTGTAAAATCAGCCTGTCCTAGCCCTGAGGATGCTGGGCTGGTGTTGGTCTTTCCTTGTTAGTCTCCACACAGATCCCATTACAAGTGAGAGCAGTCTGGGAGCACAGTGCCCTTACAAGGGGAGAGAAGTGCCCCAGGTGTGCAGCCTCCTTGTGCCACTGCTCCCTCTATGCTCCTCTCGTGCTATGGGAAGAGGGGGATGCAGTGACAGCTGCTGGCTTTAGGGTATTTTCTGAGAATATTCAGGCTCACATCTAAGTTGGAGGCTGCCAACTTGGACCTCAGTGAAGTCACTGAAAGAAAAAGGCAAAAGATGCTGCATTCTGGTTTTAGTTTGAGCTGTTAATTTTCAATGAGCTCAACTAAAAGACTCACAAGAGTGGTTGGGCTTGAAAGCACCTTAAATCCCACATTGCTGACCCCAGCCTTCCATGGGGCAAATCCTGAGACACCCCTGTCCTCTCATTTACCCCTGAGGGCCAAAGCCTGATTTCTCCCAGTACCTTAGAAGCTGTAATCACTGATGGCTGTTCCCTTCTCCCGCTGTGACTGTTGCAGCTACAACAACCGGCGCAGCCTGTCGGGCACGTACAGCTCCCGCTCGCGCAGCCGCTCGCGCAGCCACAGCGGCAGCCCCCGGCGGCACCACAACCACGGCTCGCCGCATGCCAAGGCCAAGCACGGCCGCGACGAGCTCAAGGGCGCCAGCAGGCACGGCCACAAGAGGAAAAAGTCCCGCTCCCGCTCGCAGAGCAAATCCCGGGAGCACTCGGAGGCGGCCAAGAAGCACCGGCACGAGCGCGGCCACCACCGGGAGCGACGCGAGCGCTCGCGCTCCTTCGAGCGCTCCCACAAGGGAGGGAAACACCACGGCAGCGGCCGCTCGGGCCACGGCCGGCACCGCCGCTGAGCCCGGGGCTGCGGGGCTGGGCTGGGGCTGAGCCCACCCCTGGCACTGCCTCTCAGCCCTGGGGACGGCTGGGCTGGGCTGGGCTGGGCTGGGGCAGAGCCCACCCTTGGCTCTGCCTCTGATCCCCTGGGGACTGTGGGGCTGGGCTGGGCTGAGCTGAGCTGGGCTTGGGCACATCCCACCCTTGGCACTGCCTCTCAGCCCTGGGGACTGCGAGGCTGGGCTGGGCTGGGCCTGATCCCACCCCTGGCACCGCCGCTGAGTTTGTGGGGCTGGGCTGGGCCTGATCCCACCCCTGGCACTGCCTCTGAGCCCCCGGGGACTGTGGGGCTGGGCCTGATCCCACCCCTGGCAGCTCCTCTGAGCCCCCAGGGGCTGGGCCTGGGCCAGCACTAAGCCCTGCACAGCCTGTGGGACTGGGCTGGGCTGGGCTGGGCTGGGCTGGGCTGGGCTGGGCTGGGCTGGGCTGGGCTGGGCTGGGCTGGGCTGGGCTAGGCTAGCTCCTACCCCCAGCACCGCCTCTGAGCCCCCAGGGACTGCTGGGCTGGGTTGGGCCAGCACCGAGCCCAGCACGGACTGTGGGGCCCTGGCACTGAGCCCACAGACTGCCAGGGCTGCAGCAATTTCAGTCCCCCCATCTCGGTTTTCTAAAAGGTGTAGGAGACTTTTTTTTCTTTCGGGAAAGAAACTGTTACCAACTTTTGCACATAATACCTTGGCAGTATCCCAGAGGTGGCAAACGATCAGGTTCACTGTATGTATTAAGAGTTGTGTATTGTTTATTGAGCTGAGAACTGGAGAAAGGATTTCTGTAAAAAAGCAAAATGTACCTTATTTTTATACCAGTCAATTGCAGACGCTTATATTTAAGTATAGTTATTTGTTTAAACATGGTGGAGACTTTCTTACACTGGTTTTAGTCTGCATGTGTTCAAAGATTTTTACAAGAAATAAAATATAAATCTTTTTTTTTTTTGTTTTTTTTTTTACTGCCTGTTTGATGCCAAATGTGTGCAAACTAAACTTGGTTTTCTTACATGGCTTTGACCCTTGTGCCTGAATGGGACACGGGGTGTGGATGTGTTGGGAGGGAAAACTTTGGATATTTGCTCTCCCATTCCTGCTGAGGCTGGAGTGTCCCTGCAGGGCAGTGCCAGGCTCTGCTGGGCAGAGGTTCTGCAGAACCCTGAGCAGCTCCGTGGTTGGCACATCCCTGTGCTGCTGGGCCCCCTCTGCAGCTGCTCTGGAAAAGCAGAAAGTCAATTTGGATTTTTGAGGAGGAAAAGAGAAAATGTCTCTTTCTGTTTCTTGGTTACCACTGTTTGAGTCTGTAACAACTGTTGTGTGTTCAGGAAAATGTATTTGTTGCTATGGAAATGGAAGGAGCTTTTTCCCCCTGATCCAAAGGCTGGGATAGTCCAGAGAAACCCCTGGGTTTGGAGCAGCAGCTCCACTGCCTGCCTGCATTTGGGGTTTGTGCTGCAGTGACCCGTGCAGGGCTCAGCCCTGACCCCTCTGAGGGACAGAGCAGCTCCTGCTCCCCAGGCAGCCCAGCAGCAGCTCAGAGTTGTGGGGAAAACTCCCTGGAGCCCAGCAGGGCTGTGCCAGCTCTGGGGGAGCAGCACGTCCCAGCTGGAGTCACAGGTGACAGCCCTGAGTGCCCCAATCCCTGCAGGACACCCCTGACACGTCCTGCCTCCTAAGATTTGGAAGTATCCCCGAATTTGGAAGTTTCTCTGTGTTTTCAGGGAGCTCTGAGTCACAGAAATTAATCATTTGACAGTTCTGATGGACTTCAAGCATCTCAGTAGCAGCTGAGACAATTTTCCTGGGAAATCTGGAGGATTCCTGCCCTGGGTGGTGCTGCAGCCTCTGGAAATCAGGAGCTGCCACAGGGACAGGGAAATGTCTTTACCTGGGTGGGTCTCACCCTCAAAGTTGCTTTTTTTTCTCTGAAAAAAAGGATTTTGTTAATTTTTTTTTTTTTACTAATTTTCAGCAAAAAGCTGCAAAGGTTTCAAGGCATTTCGTACAAACTGTTCTGCCTGTCCTTCACCTTCAGGTTTGTTACAGATCCTGGAAGGATGAGCGTGGACCATGGTTTGGGAAGTGAAGAAATGGGCAATCAGAGAATATTTGTGATGGAAATTGGCCCAGCAGGTCTCTCACAAGGCTTCAGTCACCCCCAAACCCCCAGGTGAGCAGCAGGTGAGGTGATAAGGGTCCCTTTTCCAGGAAATCTTTCCCTGATTGCTGGTCCTGCCAGGAAATGCTCATGAAATCCAGGATTTCACATCACCCACGTCCCTGACTCTCCTGTCCATGCTCCTTGTTGCTTCCAAGCTCCTTGGGGCAGGAAGCCAGGCTGGCAATCACATCCCCCCCCTTTGGAAAAAGGGAACAGCTGAACACCCCAATTCCAGCTGTTGGCAGCTGGGGATGGATCAGAGCCTCAGGGGGGGCATCAACCAGCTGTGGGATTCCCCAGGAGTGAGCAGGGACTGGGACAGCCCTGGGTGACCCCAAAGGGAATCTGGGGGTTCCTCCCCACGGCCTGGGCTCCTCCTGGGCTGGCACAGATGTCCCAGAGAAGCTGTGGCTGCCCCTGGATCCCTGGAATGTTCCAGGTTGTGCCAGGAGGTCCTGCAGGTGCTGGGCAGCCCCAGGAGCCAAGAGGGGAAATCCACAGCGAATTATCTTAATGTGAACGTCCTGAAAGGCCCTCACAGCTTTAATTACCCCTGCTCGGGGATTAGAGTAACTTCCCAAAATTCTCTCGTGATTTGGGACCCCAGGTTTGAAAGGAGCAATCAGGAGCTGAGACTCAAATGCCTGAGTTCCCATTTTAAAGTGATTTAGAGGGTGCGAAGCTGAGTTTTTGTTCAGAGCCTGAAGTCTTTTCTATGCCTCAATACCCGTTTAAAGGGTGAGAAGCTGAGGTTCTGTTCAAAGCTGAAGGCTTTTCTATGCCTCAATACCTCTAAGAAAGGAAACATTTTCAGCATCTTTCTGCCAGAGATGGTTCAGTTTGCCCCCTATCTGAGGGGACACCTGGTCTGGGGACACGTGGGGTGACAAGTGACTGGAACAGCACAGAGGGGACAGCTGGAGCTGTCACCCTGTCCCTTACAAGGGAATAAAACACATCCCCAAGGGCAGAGCACCCTCCCTCTCCCTCCTCAGCATCCCTGGGTGCTTCTCCGGGCTGGGAGCCCCGGGCCAGCCCCGTCCCAAAGCAGCCCTCCAGAATTCCGTGTTTTTCCCCACCGCGTGTGCTGAGAGCACAGTAGTGCTTTGCCATGAAGGAAACCGCAAGAACGAGCGGAGATGTTATCTCTGACATCTGGCTCTCGTCAGGAAGCTCTGTCTGCCTTCCTCAATGGACTCAGGATGGCCCTGGGCTGCTTCTTGTTCCAGAACTCCTCAGCAGAGGGATCCCAGAGCTGGGGACACAAAGGTGGCACTGCCACCCTTCCCCCTGCCCTCCTCAGCCAGGCAGCAGAGCCAGCAGTGACCTCAGCACCGCCACGGAGCAGCCAAGCGTCCTCACCCACCTTCCAACCACCAGGGGAGATATTTTAAGGAGCTCATGCAGTGCCACCCTGCCTTGGGCACAGGGACACCTTCCCCTGTCCCAGGCTGCTCCAAGGCTGCTCCAGCCTGGCCTTGGGCACTGCCAGGGATCCAGGGCACCCCGAGCTCTGAGTGTCCTGCTCCTGCTCTCAGGGTTAAGGTGATCATGAGCTTTAAGGTCCCAGAATTATTTCCCTGGGTCAGGCTAAGAGGGGTCCCTGGAGAATTTTGCCTTCTGGGATCTGTGTGTGTCCTGCACACATCCTGCCCTGTGCCAGGAGCCTGCCCAGGGTTTCTGCTCTTTGTTATTTCAGGCGCTGGCTTTGGATTAAGTGTTTGTGATATGAGCCCTAAGCTGTGCTGGGATCCTGGGGAGGGGATATTCCATAAATCCTGAGGATGTTCCACAGGTCCAGGAACAGATCCTGGGGAGGGGATGCTCCACAGCTCCTGGGGCTGTTCCACAGATCCTGAGGATGTTCCTCAGATCCTGAGGAGGGGATGTTCCACAGCCCTTCTGCACAGCCATGGATTCCCCAGGTCTCTCCCCATGGAAGTCCTGTGGACAAGGGAATGTTTCCCTGTCAGATGGATCTTCAGCAGGTTTGGAACGTCCTTACCCAGAGCCAGCCAGAGGAAAGGATTTCTGTGGATTTCTATGAACACAGAAAATCCTGAAAAATCCAGAAAATCCACAGAAAATCCTGCTCTCCAGAAGCAGCCTTTCATCCAAAGATCAGAAATTCAAGTTCTCCCTGTGTCCAGCTTGAGCAGGTGAATTTTTGCCTCTTCCAACTCCAGCTTCCATCACCCTCCAAGGAGCTGCTGGGGTTATTTTTAGAAGGAATCTATAAAACCAACCCTCCAAAGCAGCCACTGAGGCCGTGCTGCTACTTGGTTACACCCACAGTGCCCATAAATCCTGCTCCACTCCCGGCCCTTCCCGGACGCCTCCCAGCTGTTCCCCAGGATCCTTTTTTGGGTACTTTCCCCCAAAGGCACATGTGGTTCTTTGTTCAGAACTTTCTGGTGATTAAATTGACCGTTCAGTGCTGGTAAGTGAAAACAAAGCCTGCAGGCAGCACAGTGCACGGGAAACAGCTGGGAGAGAATGCTGGAAGGGATTTCCATAAAAGCCAATGATTCATGGAAATGTGCGGTGAGCGGGGTCAGCCTCGGGCTCCCGATTCCAGAGCCCCGCCCAAATTCCCAAATAATTCCCAAATTCCCAGTGCCCGCCCCCAGCACCAGCCATGGGGCAGAGCAGAGGGAACTCCCAAAATTCAGCCTTGGGGGAGGCTACATCCCAAATTTCTGCTGCCCTGGGTGTGGGGAAAGGGATGAGAGGAGAGGGCAGTGCCTGTGTTACAGGGGTGGGGGACAGGACACGGGGAATGGCTTCACATGGACAGAGGGCAGGGCTGGATGGGATTTTGGGCAGGAATTGTTCCCTGGCAGGGTGGGCAGGGCTGGCACAGGGTGCCCATGGATCCCTGGCAGTGCCCAAGGCCAGGCTGGACATTGCTGGGACAGTGGGAGGTGTCCCTGCCATGGCAGGGTGGCACTGGGGGAGCTTTAAGGTGCTTCCAACTCAACCCAATCTGTGATGATGATGATGATGATGATGATGATGATGATGACGGTGGTGGTGGTTTGGGCAGAACAGAGTGTGACTCCAGCAGGAAGAAGAACCCGCTGCATTCCCTGGCTCTCCAGGCTCCTTTCTTCTGTGCCACCAGATTTTTTCCAGGACTCTTCCCCTGGAGTTCAAAGCAGGTACTGCCAGCTGGGCATCACTCCTGGAATGGTGCAAACCAAACCAAACCAAACCAAATCACCTTCCATGTCCCGTAAACAGGAGATGGAAAATCCCCTTTGGGACACTGGGTCCTGCTGCCCCTGCAGCTCAGGGCTGCTCCTGACAGGACATTTTCCATGGATTTTTCCCACCCACTTTGAATGACTCAAGCACAGGGGCTCCACCACTGCCCAGGGATCCTCCCTGGCATTTTCCTCTCTCTCAGATTTCCCTTCCCTTTCCCAGCTGTCAGCCCTTTCCTCCCATCTGGACCCCCTGGGTTATTCCCCCCTTTCTTTCCCTGACATTTCTCACCCTGTGCTCATTCCGTGCCTGAGTCCAGCTGATCTCAGCCACATCCCACTGCAGGGAACAGAAGGGCTTGGAAAAGTGGGAAAGTGGCCTCAGAAACACCCTGGGCAACCCTCCCTCGGTGGAAGGGTCTCCATCCCCCTGCTCCACAGCCTGGGGGTAAAGGAGAACAATCCATGGGAGCTGGGAACAGCTCCCAGGGCAGTGCCAGATGCTCCACACAAATTATATTACAGTGTTAATATTAATATAAATTATATTCATATAAATGATATTACAGTGTTAATCTCAGGCAGTGCCCCTTTTATTATCCCACTCAAACGAATTCTGGATGAAACCCCTGGATTAGTGTTTCACATCATTACTGTTTGGGGCTTTTTCTTCCTTCAGCAGGACCCTCTCAACCACCTGAAACCACCAAGGATAAAATCCAACGAATTTTCATGATGGAAATAAGGGCCTGTTTTAAATAACTAAAAATGCAGCAGTGGGGGGTTGCCTGAGAAAGGAAATTTCCCCAATTTCATTATCCTGCTCTTATTTTGATATTGAAAATGCACAGTACAAAGCAAGGCAGTCAGGTTTTTATTTTGATTAATACATTTTAATGATCTGTGGCATCAGTATTTCCATGCACTTTTAACACTGCTTAGGAACTAAGATGCTTTTTCCTGCCGTCCAATTTCTTCTTTTGTAGAAAAACTCCATCTGCAAGGCACAGTCGGGATCCCAGATCCTACACACACCTCAGAGCAAGGTCTAGTGATCATCCCAGCTTTGGTTTGTGATGTCCCAGTGGGAATGAAGTGACATCCATGGCAACTGAGCATGGCCAGTGCTGAAGGAGCAGCAGGACCACACGGGGCTGGACTCCCCATCCTGTCTGTGGAGAACACTTTGGGCAACTTCAGGTGGGAAAAGGATGAGCCACACTGAGGCACTGACTGAGATTCTGTGGCTTCCTCTTGTCCCTTGTCACCTGGAGCAAGGGTGGATCCCCGGCTCGTCCCTGCTGGCTGGGTCACTGAGGAGGGGTTTGGCCACACCCAGCATCACACCCATCCCACCAGCCCCATTTCCCTGCCTGGCCCAGGGGATTGATTGATTGATTGATTGATTGATTGATTGATCCTTCCTGGTGCAGAGCAGGCACCACCCCCAGCTCTGCCAGGGGCAAACTGGAGCCTTTCCAGCAGGGAAGGATGGGACAGCCCAGTGCCAGGGGAGGTTTTCTCCAAGGGAAGGGCTGGAATGCTGCCCACAGCCAGCAGGACAGGTTCGTTCCAAGCCTGGAGCTTTGTTTGGCTTTGCCTCGTGCCACGAGTCCTGGAGTGCAAGGTCCCTGACACCACTCCACAAGAACTTCCTGCAGGAAGTTTGATTTCCTAAAATTCCAGGGCTTTAATGAGGTGCTGCTGCCTTTCATCCCACCATGGAAAACACTTGGTAAACTTTCCTTGACATGGTGAGATTCACGAAATTGTTTTCAAAGCCAGTAAAAAAGGGTCCCTGACATTTCCATATTTTGTTTATTGCTTAGCAGCAGGAGCTCCGGGTTCTGAGAGGGAGGGGGAGATGGGAAATATTTGTTCTGGACTTGGTTTGGATCCAGGACCTGGCCACTCCCTCATGCCAGAACCATGATCCTGTTATTTTACGTGCTGTTCCTCCCTTTACTCCAGCTGCTGCTCCAGGACAAACAGGGGGACAAGAGCCCAGATTTGAAATGATGGAATCATGGAATCACAGACTGCCTTGGGCTGGAGGGGACCTCAAAGCTCACCCAGTTCCACCTTTCCTGTCCAAGCCCCAGGGATGCAAACCCTGGATCCATCCATCCATCCATCCATCCATCCCTCCATCCTGCATCCTGGGATGCTGGGCCATTATTCCCTGCCCAGGGCACTGGAGCAGGATGAACTTTAAGGTCCCTTCCAACCCAAACCTTCTGGGATCCAGGGATTCTCTGATTTCAGTCCCACTCCTTGAAGATGTGCTGCTCTTTGTGCTCCTCTTGGAGAGACTCTTTTTACTTTTCTCCTCTTGAAACGCACCCAGCCATTTAATTACACCATGAATACATTCACGGACAGATAAAAGTTATTGCATCAAAAATAAATAAAAATTCTACTAGATTTTAAATGGTAGGAACGGATGAGCTGGGGCTCGTTTGGAGCTGGAATGGGGCTGTCAGAGCTGGCTCGGCCGGAGCCTCATCCCGGCGGGGCCGCGGCTGCGGGGCTCGCCCGGCGGGGCCGCCCTTGCCTTGGCAGGGATGGCATCGAGGGAGCCGGTGCTGCTGCTGCCGCCTCCGTGGCGGCCCGAGCCGGGGCCCCGGGCAGCCCTGGCGGTGCCCAGGTGTCCGGACAGGCGGAGATCGCCGGGGGGCAGCGAGCGGGGCGAGGCCGGCAGGGTCCCGCTGAGCCTCCGCAGCTCCAGCACCTGATCCCGGGCACGGCCCAGCGCCGCCGTCAGCTCGAAACGCTCCTCGCACTCCCGGCGCACCGTGTCCTGCAGCAGGGAGTTCTGCAGAGAGAGAGAAACACCGGGAATAGTGGAGACATCACACCTGGATACCATCCCTGCAGCAGGGAGCTCTGCAAAGAGAAACACTGGAAATGCTCCGTCCATCACACCTGAACTGTCCTGGGAATCCAGCCCTGCAGCAGGGAGTTCTGCAAAGAGAAATATCAGGAATGTTCCATCCATCACACCTGAACCATCCTGGGACACTGTCCCTGCAGCAGGGAATTCTGCAAAGAAAGAGAAACACTGGGAATAGTGGAGACATCACACCTGGACACTCAGCAGGGAATCCTGCAAAGAGAAACTTCAGGAACAGTGCCATCCATCACACCTGAACCATCCTGGGACACTGTCCCTGCAGCAGGGAATTCTGCAAAGAGAAATGCTGGGAATGCTCCATCCATCACACCTGGACACAAAACAGGGAATTCTGCAAAGAGAAATGCTGGGAATGCTCCATCCATCACACCTGGACACAAAACAGGGAATTCTGCAAAGAGAAATGCTGGGAATGCTCCATCCATCACACCTGGACACCAAACAGGGAATTCTGCAAAGAGAAATGCTGGGAATGCCCCATCCATCACACCTGGACACTCCTGGGACAGGGACCTGCCCTGCATCGTCCTGCTGTTCCCTGGGCAGCCAGTGGGAAATGCCAGGGAATGCTCAGAAGGTTTTCCTGCTCCCCTGCCCAGCTGGGAGAACTGGGAATGCTGCTCCTGGGAAGGAAAGGCAATCATGGGCAGAGGTGCAGACACCAAGGGGTTAATGCTGCTTTTCCCTGTGAGCCTCTGCTGTGGGAGAGCACAACCTGCATGGAGTCATGGAACCAGGTATGGAATCACGTGTGGAACCAGGTATGAATGTATGGAATCAAGTAGGGAATCAGATATGGAATCAGGAATGGAACCAGGTATGAATGCATGGAATCAGGTATGGAATCATGTATGGAAGCAGCTATGAACACATGGAAGCAGGTGTGGAAGTAGATATGGAGTCAGATGTGGAACCAGGTATGGAATCAGGTGTGGAACCAGGTATGAATGTATGGAATCAGGTATGGAATCATGTAGGGAAGCAGGTGTGGAAGCAGATATGGAACCAGGTTTGGAATCAGATATGAAATCAGATATGGAACCAGGTATGAAGGTATGGAAGCAGGTATGGAACCAGATATGAAATCAGGTATGGAATCAGATATGGAACCAGATATTAAATCAGATATGGAATCATGTATGGAAGCAGGTATGAACACATGGAATCAGGTATGGAATCAGGTATGGAACAAGGTATGAACACATGGAAGCAGGCATGGAATCAGGTATGGCAGCAGATAGGAACTCATGGAATCACTCATGGGAAGGCCACGTTGTCCCCCTGCTGTCCCAGCACTGCCTCTATCCCCCATCCCCATCCTTGGGCACAGCCTCACTGGAATGCCATCACACCCTTCCCACCTTTCCAAGGAGCACCTCAGCACCAGCCCCAGCACGAACTCACTTGGAAGAGTTTTATTTTTGTGTTGACCAATTCTTTTTCCTGCCACTGAAGTGCTTTGGACATTCCAGCCTAATCTTATCTGCAGTCCCTGACTCCACATTTCCCATGTGGAGCAGCTCTCTCCTCCCTTCCCATTATATTCCAAGCATTCAGCAAATGTTTGTGGTCAGCACAGCCACCAGTTGGATTTCTCTTTGCATTTAATTCATTTTTATGCATTCCTGAGTTAGGGAATGTGGCTGCACTGGTGGCAGCTGGGACACCAGTTCAAGGAATGAGAAATATCCGTGTCTTCTACTCTAAAAACTGGGAATTCTTCATTGTTTACTCATGTTTGGGCAGTGGGACATGAGGCTACAGACTAAGAAAGGCCTTGCAGGACCTGAAAAATTTTCCTACAAAACACTAATTTAAACATTTGCTGAATTCAAACTTCACATCTTTTGTCATCTACCACATTTAGGAAATGATGATGGATTTGTTTGAGAAATCTTTGTGTTTCAATGGATTTCCTGGTCAGCAACACAGACCTTTGAATGATTTTAGAAATCACAAGCAAAAATACCCAGGCATTTCCTGGGAGCTGTTCCTACCTCCTCCTGAACTTGACTCAAACTGTGAATCAGCTGTGTCTTCTCCTGGGTTAATTTTTCCAGTTCATCTGACTTGTGCTTAATTTCTTTCCTCAGTTTGTCCAGGAATGATTCATTGTTGCTTTTTTCCATGGTCAGCTGGAACTCCAGTTCACTGATGAGCCTTTTAAGGCTCTGGATTTCTTTTTCCCTGTCCCCATCCTTCTCTGCCAGTTTCATTTGGGCATCTTGGAGCTTCTTCTCCAGAATTTCTGTCTCCACCCTCAAGCTCTTGGTGGCACTGGATATTAAACTTGGGATCTGGGGGAGATCAGACAGGAATTAATCTCCATTCAGTGCCTCTAAAGATGGAGAATTAATAGGAAAAAAAACAACAAATTCAAACTTGCAGGTCCTCAGTGAGAAAAAAAAACTCTGAATTTCCATAATTCCCTCAGAGAACACCCGAGAGCTGTAAATTAATCACCACTCACTGAGAACACAGAGATTAATTAGTGTGTTCAAGATCAAACAGAGACATTGAGGTGAAAAAGGGAAATTTTAACTTCAAGCTAAATTTACTGCAAGTCAGTTATTCCTCAGGGTCTAAAAATCATGGTTAAATATTTGTCAAGTGAACAAAGCTAAAGTTATTTTCAGCTCTAAATCACCTCACAATGTCCCAGATTTTAAATAACAATATAACCTCATCACATTCCTTTTGATTTCTCCAGTTTTCTCAGATTTTCTCAGGAACTGTATCAAACCTTTTGAAAACTCAGGTTTCAGGTACAACTTCTCAATTTCTGCATAAAACCTGAGGGGGATCTGGAGCCCCCCTGTGGTGCCAGCACCAATCCAACCCCTGGAGCTGCTGGGAAGGGAAAAAAAAGGAAAAATGGGTGGGATTGGGGCACCTCAGCAGAGCCTGAAACAGCCTTTGAGCTTTTAAAACATAATGATGTCAGATTAAATATAATTAACAACTCTGGGGACACAGATGGAGATTTAGTGGTGAAAATATGAGATGACAGAGAACTTCCACACCGACTCACTTGAACTGGAATATTTCTTTTCAGCCTGTTCCATTAAAAAAATAATTAAATATACTAAAACTGGGGGAAAGCATCATCCAGAGAGTATCATGCACCTTCTGCTGCAGCTCCTCGTGCTCCCTCTGGAATTTGGAGATCAGCTCCTGCTGTTTTTGTCTCTCCAGGTCCAGCTCCACTCGGGCCTCCTCCCTGACCTTCAGCATTGCCTCCTTGTGCCGAGCCTCCCCCTTGGCCAGGTCCATCTCCAGCTGGGGACAACAGGCGGCAGTGGGGACGGGGTCGTGGGGATGGGATTTTGGGGATGGGATTTTGGGATGGGATTTTGGGATGGGATGGGATAATGGGATGAGATTATGGGATGGGATAATGGGATGGGATTTTGGGATGGGATTTTGGGATGGGATAATGGGATGGGATTTTGGGGTGGGATTTGGGGATTTTGGGATGGGATTTTGGGATGAGATTTTGGGATGAGATTTTGGGATAGAATGGGACAATGGGATGGGATTTTGGGGTGGGATTTGGGGATTTTGGGATG
>VXBI01007793.1:49188-75096 GCA_013397375.1 Toxostoma redivivum | reverse complement strand
GATGTGGAAAACAAAATCTGGGCTTCTGAGGGCTGTTCTCCCTGGAATGGGATGGAGTTTGAGTGCCTCTGCTTGGGACTCACCAACCTGAATCCATCTTTTTGTAATTACCTGCTGCAGAATCTCCATCTCCAGTTTTACTCCTGACAGCCACATTTTCACATTTCAGCATTTACAAGTGCCAGGAGGCACCGGCTGTTCTGCACCTCAGGGGTTTGAATTTTCCCTGCACCTTTAGCTGCACAAATGGGGCTTTGGGCTCTCATTAACCTCAAGCTGAAGCCCTGCAGCCCAAGCAGAACTTCTCCACTCCTATTTTTGAATAGGACTTTTTCTTTTTTTTTTTTTTCTCTCGTCATCCAAGTTTTATTTATCCCATAAGAATTAAAAAAAAAAACCAATCCAATGACCTCCAAAATCCCCAGAATTTTCAGGAGCTGAGTCCAGCTCAGCTCCCTTTACCTTTCCTGTTTCAGCATCAGCACCTCCTGCTCTGTTTGGCTCAGCAGAGCTTTCAGGGTTTCCAGCTCACTCTCTGACCTCCCAGTTCTTCTTTTCAGATCTTCTTCTTTCCTTTCTTTCTCAGCCACTTCCTCCTGTAAATGTTTGCAGATTTGCTGGCAAATGAGAAGGGATTCCTCCTTTTCCTTCAGCTCTTTCATGAGCCTGCAGATGAAATGAAGAAATAGCAGCATTGTAGTTACTATATTCTTATTTATAGACAGAAATAATGATACCTGGAAAAGAAAATATTGGTCAAAACTCCATGTGCTCTTTATGAAGTTAAATCTACTGACCTGACAGAAAAGTTTTTAAAATGTATTGCATAAAAACCGAATTAAAATAATGAAATGTTTGCTGTCATTGCTCAAAACTAGGAAATATCATTTCAGCATTTACCTGGACTCAGCAATTCCATTTTCGTATTTGATCTTTTTCAGTTCATTTTGACAGACATCAAGTTCTGTTGACTTCACCCTAAAAAACATTGGGAAAAAAATGGGTTTTATCCAAAGGAATGAGCCTTTACTGCTGCAGCAGCCTGGACATCCCTTCTGGGTGTATTTTCCACCTTGCATTTCCCATTTCAGGTAAAAGGCCACAAACAGAAAGTCCTGTCAGCTCCAGCAAAGGTTATCAATAATTAGCTAATTATTAATAATTACTTATTATTACTTAATTAATTAATTGGCAGTTACAGTCCCAGTGTCATCTCAGCCTGCATCACAAATATTGCAAACAAGAAGTGAGATCTTGCAACACTGATGACAGCTTTGAGTAATAAATGAAAAAAAATGGAACAACTCCCAATTTTGTAGGTAAAAAGGTTGGAAACTTTGCAGGTTTCGTGTCATTATGTCACCATTGCACCAATTAATAACCATGGTTAAGGTTCATATTTACATTTAAACAGATATAGAATATGTTGCTTTATTAAATTGTGCCCATATTGCACTGAAATGTTAATTTTCACTTGGAATGCCCTCGGTGTTTATTTCACTGTGTTCATGACATCTTTGTTTCCTACTCAATCCTTACATTATCACTGAAGTACTCAGTTGCTAAGCATCCCAAATATTTGCAACTCAGCTCCTCAGACCCCCTGAGCAGAGGAACTGAAAGCACAAAGTGCAGAGCAGCAGAAATCCAGGGAATTTGGAGCAGAGTGATGCTGGGTGGCCATGAGCTGTTCCTGGCCCCGAGCTCCACTTCTGGAGCCTCACAAACACAATTTGTGCCTTTCAGAATTCCCTGGAGGTGTGTAGTATCCTTTTAGAGAACTGCCTGGAAAATTATTCCAGGCCTGAACCTTTCAGCTCTGTTCTCTGAACCATTTCTCAGGGTGATAAGCTGTTTTTCAGCTGAAGGCCAAGAAGCCTTTCCCAAAAAAAAAAATTAATCAAAACACAAAAAAAAAAAAAATAAAAACACCTATTTACTGTTAACAAACCCTAAAAATAAAGTATCTTCTCTCTAAACCAATCATCTTTATTCTGTTCTCATTGTTACAAGTCTTACTACTTAAACAATACATTTCCTAAATAAACTTCGTCTTCTCACCTTCTCTTTCATCTCAAAAATAACCATATAACTGTATCTCTTTACTCCACCACAACTAAAAAATTAACACCCTCACACCACAATCACAGAGGTGACGTCCCCAGGCTGCTCCAGTGCCCACAGGAGTTTTCAGCAGTGTGAAATTTGGAATTTGAAGTTAGCTCTGTGGAGTTTGTGGTGTTTGGGTGCTGCTGGGGTGTCAGGCTCCTGCTGTGGGGTGTTCTGGAAATGGGAGGAAATCCTGGAATGGTTTGGGTTGGAAGGGACCCCAAAGGCCACCCACACTTCCCACAGACCAGGCTGCTCCAAGCCCCATCCAGCCTGGCCTTGGGCACTGCCAGGGATCCAGGGACAGCCACAAATTCCCTGGAAAACCTGAGCCAGGCCTGCCCACCCTCCCAGGGAACAATTCCTGCCCAAAATCCCCCCTGGCCCTGCTCTCTGGCACTGGGAAGCCATTCCCCCTTGCTCCATCACTGTATATTCCTTCCCACACACATTTTTTAGTCCTGAAGCTCTGTGGATTTCCCAAAATGCATCCTAAAGCTGTTAGGTTAAACTGTTAGGTGTTAGGGGAGGCACTGGATCATTGCAGCTCCATTAATCCCTGCTGGAGGGAGGAAACCCTGCTCCCACAGCCAGGCTGCCTCAGAAATAATCACATGAAGATAAAATTGTTCCTCTGTTGGTCAAAACCTTCTCAGATCACTGCTGGGGAAAAAAAAAAAAAGTGTTTTATGTGCAGTGGGAAGCAATCAAGGAATGGGAATCTTACAGCAACAGCTTCTTGTAGTGGTCCAGCTCTGCTGTCACCTTCTGCAGCTGCAGGCCAGCTGTCTCCACCTGATTTGTTAAATCTGGAAGCAAAAACATGAGGTTGTGTCTCTGTTAATGTTCAATTAATTCACTTTAGTGGTCTGTTTGCAGGTCAGACCTGCAGCTCCCTGTTCCCACCTCAGGCAGAGTCTTTACAGCAAAAATCTGGGGTTTGTTTGTCTGTTTGGGGTTTTTTATCCCACCAGAAACCATCAAATTCAACTACACTGAAACAGAAAATGCTTGAAATCAGATTGGTTTTACATGAAACTCAGAGCAAACTTCAGGAAGGTGGCCCCAAAACTCACCTGGAATTTACTTCATCTGAAACCCTGGCAGTAATTTAATAACTCATCCTCTAAATGTTATCTTCCAGAATGCATCACCTCAGCTCCAATCAGCCACTGCCTTTTTCCCAGGACAATCCCTGGTTTTTTAGTTAAATTATCTCATCTGGTTTTATGTGCCTTGATATCATCCTTTTCTATGCTTTTAAATCCCAAGAACAGCCACAACTTGCAGATGTGATGCCCTTTAAATTGAAGCACCAGCACAAGGATCTGATTTTCATCTCCATGGAGATATCACAGAATCATGGAATGCCTTGGGATGGGAGGGACCTTAAAGCTCATCCAGTTCCACTGTCCCAGGCTGCTCCAAGCCCCTTCCAGCCTGGCCTGGAGCACTCCAGGGATGGGGCAGCCCCTTGGCCATCTCTAAATATGCTCATCAACAAGAGCTGCCTTTCCAGAAAGCCTAAGAATGATTTGAAATCAAAGTTTCTACCAAAAGGACAGCACCACAAACTATATGGGAAAAAAAATCCAGTGACAAATCACTGCAACAGATCTGGAAGTGAAAGAAAAACCAAGATTAGTCCTCAGAAAACAACAGCAAACAAAGTGAGGTGACCTTGTCTCTGAAGGGAACAGCTCCCAAGACACTCCTTCAAAATTCTGATGTATCTTCCCAGAAGCCAAATCTGTCACTCCTGTTCTTAAATTCATCGTTTCACCCCAATTCCCTGAACTTCTCTAACTTTTCCCACACGTCTCTTTCAGTCATTTCCAGCAATGATGATGGATGATCCCAGTGTGGGATTTCCTGCAGCCACACCTTATCTTGGTAAATCCTACAATTAGAAGAGTTCCCTTTTTTTCAGTAAAGGGAAAAGGAAAATGGTTCATAAAATTACAATAAAAAAAAGATCAGGGAGAGAATGATACAGGGTAAAACACACAGGAACTATCAGCATTTGTAAAGAGCTTTTTGAAGAGAAAAGTGAAATCTCTTGGACTTGACTAAACCCTTGGAAAAATCATGGAAGTGAATTGCAGAAGCACCTTCTGCCATGGGTGCCAAAACCAAACAACCTCATTTTTGTGTAATTCAGGTGCTGGGCCATGGCTGGAACTGAGGTGAGCAGAGCTGTGACAATTGGTGGCACCTTCCCTTGTCTTTTATAAATTGTTATTTTAAAATGTTTCTACCAATAATTAATAAATGTGGTGTTTTTTCTTCTCCTTCAGTGTGGGAGTGTGGACACAAGTTCTGAATAAAGGAAAAGGAGAGGGATGATGCTTGGTTTGGTTCTGTATTTTGGGTGGTCTCTTTCAACACTGTTTCCTTTTTCACTCCATTTGTTTTCATGCACAGGAGTTTTTCATGAGGGAATAAATGGCTTTAATTATACAAATGGTTTCTGCAAGTCTTCTCTAGAGAGATTTCCCACCAAAGTCAACGGGAGCTGGTGAGCAGAAAGTCCCACACCCATGGAGGCAGATTTCAATGAAAACCGTGGTAAAAATGAGGCAGCTCACAAGGAGAATGGCAATACAAATGGAAACTTGTGCTGAAAACTTGCTGAACAGAGGGAAATGTATTCAAACACTTATGTAAAAAATGTTCTCTGGTAATGAAAATCAAGCCTATTGCAAAACGTGCAAAGCCAACAGAAAAACTCACACTCTGTAATTCTGATACTCAAACACTCAGCAGGCCAAATCCAGCTCAGTTCCATTCATGTTTAATTTGACTTTTTTTGTGACTCAGAATGGCTCTGACCACAGCCATTAACCTCCCAGTAACCTCCCAGTAACCTCCCAGTGAGGCTGAGGGGCACAGCCTGAGCCTGCTGAACCATGGAACAGAACAAAGCTGGGCACTGCTTCCTCTTCGTGCAGCCCCCACAAATACAGAACACATTGAACAACCTTTTAAAAATGTGGAATTGCATCACTGCAGCCCCTGGGGTGTGCACAACACCCAGCAGAGGCTGCCCACAGCTGCCTTTCAGGAATTTCACCACCCAGTTTGCATCCAAGGGCACCATGCTCCAGCTCCTGCCTGGAAACAGCAACAACTGGTAAAGTTTTCAGCGAAAAAATCAAAATAATAAGCAGCACATTGGGTAAGCAGCCCCTCTGGAAGCCATCAGCTCCACAGCTAATTCCTAACAGATCCAAGGGAGGCTGCAGCACAGGCACACGTGGTAGAGCTGGGTCATTTTCTGCTTTTCCTGCAAAACCTACAAAATCCAGTCCAATTCCTGACAATTTGGGGGAAATCGAAATAAAAGCTCAAAATGTACACAAAAACTGCTCAAGGAATTGGAATAGAGAGCACCCAGAGCCCTGGCCAAGGCAGACTGGAACCCAGCCCCTCCTGCTGCATTTCTCTCTATTCTGGGAAACAGGAGGTTGCAGCAATTATTTAAAGCTTACTTAATAACTGCTCCTTGTAGGGGCCCTGAATTTGGCCAGTGAGCTGTGTCAAAGGAGGCAAAAATATTTAATTTTTCTCAGAACACTGATTCCAGGTAAATTCAGATGTACACTTAACACAGATAGTTTCCAGTACATTTATTTGAAGAGCATGGCAGAGAATCTGTGAGAAATATGAAATACATCTATGAAATATCACAGTGTCAGAGCAGGAAAATGTTGCCTCACCACGTGTTTCTAAAGAGACCAAAGAAGTGAAGTAACACCCCAAGTGCCTGCTCAGAACAGAACTAATTATTTGTATTTATAATAGTTCATATACTGTGCTCTCTAAGATAATTTCTTTATTTTTTTTTGTCTACACAAGAAAATCCTTCTTTTAATTTGTGACTCACAGAAGTCTGGAAGGAGCCCAGGGATGGACTCCAGATTTAGATCCTTTAGAGCTCAGCAGGGCCATCAGGAAGTGTCCAAACCACTGAAAGCTGCCAGGACCTGGGAGGATGTGCCAGGACAGGAGTGACTGGGGCTTATCTCCCCCAGCAGATGTTGCTGACCACTGCCAGACTGGATTTTCTGCTTCATTTTTTCATCTTCGTAGAGAAAACCAGCAGAGAAAAAGCAGCAAAAGGCACCAGATTCTAAATAATTCTAAATAGTTGTGAGTGGCACAAACAAAGGGCAGCCTCAGTGCCCTCAAAACAGAATAAACCAACAACTGCAACCATGTAAACATGACAATCTCCAAGACCTTAAAAATCCTTAAATAGGGAAAAAATGTTCTTTTGGCAAAGCCTGCTCCCCTCCCACCCCCCCCAGTGACACACTACAAGCATGACTGCACTCAGAGGGTTGGATTTGCTCATCCATGGCCAGAGTTCACACTCCAGCATCAAAGGACTGGGTCTAAAGCCTGAATTTTCTGCCTGTCTGTCTGAAGCCAAGCTAATTGGGATGTGTCAAAATTCCTACAGACCTGCTTCTCTTACACAGTAAAATTGGTTTGAAATACTGTTCTTACTTATTGGCTGGGAAAAGTGAACAGGGGAAAAATAAAAGGAGATTCTGACCTGAATTTTCCTTGGGGATAAATTTTTACCCTCAGTGTTTAGGCCAAGCAGAAAAACAAAATAAAATAAAGACACATCCTTTAATACAGAATTATTGTTTGGGTTGGGAGGGACATTAAACCTCATCCAGTGCCACCCTGCCATGGCAGGGACAACTCACACTGTCCCAGGGTGCTCCAGCCTGGCCTTGGGCACTGCCAGGGATCCAGGGGATCCAGCTGCTCTGGGAATTCCATCCCAATATCCATCCAGCCCTGTGTCCTGTCCCTCCATGCCTTGTCCCCAGTCCCTCCCCAGCTCTCCTGGAGCCCCTCCAGGCTCTGATCCCTCCCTGGATCCTTCCCTTCTCCCAACCTGGATTCCTGCTTTTCCTCCAGAGGCAAAGTGTGACCCTTCCCTCGGTCCCAGCCCAGAGCAGCTCACCCTCCCCAGGACTGCAATTCCTCACAAACACATTTCAGCAGCACTTGGAGCATGAATCAGGGCTGTCTGAACTGCAGCTACCTACAACTGCAGCAAACTGTTCCCCCTTTGCATTTTCAAACCTCTTTAAAGTGGTCTTTAAAGTGCCAATAAGGACACTTGAGGGGATGAAAACACCTCTTTTTCCATGAGGAGTGCTGCCATTCCCCTCCTCAGCTCCTCCAGTTTTCCATCATCTCTCATCAGCCTCATTATGCCACCAGAACACCCAGTTTCTATTTGGAGCTGAAGTAGCCAATGGAGCAGGAGCAGCAAAAGACTGAAAAATCAGATTTTGGGAGCATGGCCAGTAATTTCAATCCATGCAGAGCAAGGCCAGAGCTGTCATGAGCTAAAGAAAAACCACAATGACTTTGGGGATGAAAAATGATTCTTTATCTGTGATTAAGTAAAGGATTTAGCTGGTAATAAAATGAAAGCAGAAATGTTTTAGGAGCTCGTGCTACTGCAGCCCTGCTGCTGCCAGCACTAAGAACACAGACACATCATCATTATTGATTTTTGATTCGGGGATCTGATTGATTGGACAATTATCCAGCAGACCTTACCCTGCGCTGAGCATTTGTCAAGATTTGTCACCTCCCTCCTACTGGGTGATGCTCTGTGAGGTGAAAATGGCTTGGAGCCAACTGATCCCACAAATCCCCTACAAAGGGAATCCTCAGAAAGTCACCACAAGCATGAGAACAAAAAGAAACAGCAGAAAGAACTGCTTGGCTCCTGCTCCTGCAAATGCGATGTGAAATAATCGTGACTTCACAATTCTGTGAGAAATATGCAGCAGAAGAATCCTCAGAATATTGGCTGCAGAAAGGAAAATCCTTTAAAAACATGGAAAACACAAAGCCTGGTAGTTTTTTATTATTTCTGGAGTGTCAAATTATTTCAGTACCAAAGAGGGACTTTGGAGCAGTTTGTGGGAGGGGGGAAAAAAAGGAAAATAAGGCAAAACCCCAAGCTCCCCCCAGAGCATGGACACTCAGGATTTCCACACCCCGACTTTGGACAGGGCAAATCCACTCCCTGGAACTGATTTCCAGCAAGATATTGTTTATTCCCACTCATTTATTTTAACACAATGGCAAACTCATTTCATATTTAATGTTTGTTTCACGAAAAAAAAATCCAGTTTGGTATTTCAAAGAGAACCATTTTTATCAGCAGTGCATTAACTGGGTTTATTACCCCAATCCAGCAATGTTCCCTAGAGCCAGACCCCCTCAAATCCTCCTGGATTTGTTTTTTACTGATCCATTCAGGAAGGGGGGAATCCAAATGCCTGAGCCAGCAGCTTTCCTGCCTTGAAACCTCCTTCTGGAGACCCACATCAAACGTTTTATTGCTTCTTAATAACTCATTTATTAGCCACTGACTGCTACATTTTTATTAATAAATTTTTAAGTGTCTCACATAAAACATCAACCAGCTTAGAGAGTGTTTTTTTACTCATCATTAAGATTTTGCAGGGTCCTAATATTCTGCATGAATTCTGTATTTGATGTTTTAGCTGTGTTTTCTCCATAAAATCTCTGTTGTTTTATATTTCCCTGCACATTTTCAGCCTGGGACAGTGGAAAGTGTCCCTGCCCATGGCAGGGGTGGGAATGGATCAGCTTTAAGGTCCCTCCCAACCCAAACCATTCCAGGATTCTGTGATAATTAACTGTGATGAGCTGATGCAACATGCCAATTTAGGGAAGCAAATTCAGCTTTTCATGCAGGCTCCCCAAAATATAGAACACATTGAACAACCTTAAAAAAATATTATAAAACAGAGATGCAAAAACCTCTCTTTTAAGGTAAAAACAATGCAATTCTGCATGGAGTTAAAGGGGGGGCAAAGCTGAAAATGAAAGTGTTTGTGGAGAAACCTGAACTCGTTTGCAGCAACCTCTGGAGTAAACAGAGGGAAAAGGGAACTCAGCTAAGGGCAGTTTTCATATCAGCACAAATACAGCAACACAAGTGTTTGATGTTCTGGTGCTAACCCATGCATTTCAGAGTGGGAGAGATCATCTGATGGCATTTTATGTCCACTCTTCATTATTTCTACAAAGACACAAGATGTCTTTGCTGGAGCTTTTTAACAAAAAAAAAAAATATATATATATATATAAAACTGTAATAAAACCAAACCAATTCAATAATAACAGATATTATTGTGTCCACCCTCCTCAGCACCAGGGGTTGGTTTCTCAGGGATGGGATCTCCCGTTTGCTGTTTTCACAGGTACTGAAGGACCACTGAAGTTCCCCCACAGTGACCATGGCTGTGACTCCTGCCAGCCTGGCCACTCCAAACCCTGCTGGAACAGCACAACCCCAAATGTGCCCCCAAAATCTTCAAACACCTCTGAGCCAGAGCTGTGAATGCAGGAGAAAAGAGATCCCAGAGATCCCAACATCGATAATGCTTTTTGCAGTGAGTTTCTGTCTGCAGAGCTCCCAGGGTGTCACTTCAATGCTGTCACTGCTCTCACCCTTCTCAGGAGCATCCTGACACGATCCAGGCTGGATCTCACATTTAATGACTCAGACAGAAGGGCCTGGCCTGTCCTGGAGCCAGAGTCCCTCCTGGTCCTGCACTCAAAATGACACCAATCCTTTGAATTTTACCCTCAGAGCCTGATGTTCTACTAAAGATGGACAATTAACAGCAGGGTTCTATTCCACCACCTTCATTATTTTCCTCTTTTTCTTCACCTTCATTATTTTCCTCTTTTTCTTCACCTCCCCTCCCAGTCAGCTGCCTGGTGCTCCCAGCAGGGCTCCAGGCTCCTTGGAATGACATTCCCTCCTGCTGACTGCACAACACCCACCTTTTATTCGGGCCTGTTGAGTCTTTTCACAGTAACAGCTGTGAAAAACACGGTTTACTGTTTTGGGAGAATTTAAAAGGTTTAATAAAAAGACAATAGGAGACAAACATAAAGTAAAGAGTTAAAACAGCCGGGTTCTTGTTTTGGGAACACTTTTTAAAATGCTTTTTACAATACATGAACTTGTTACATATTTATAGACTTTTATGTATAGTTAACTTTTTCTGGGAATTGTTTAGTATGGCTACTTTTTGGGTTTGTTTTTTTAGAGTATGTGTGTTTTTTGGCTTGTGGTTTTAATTTTTTTTTATTACTTTTTAATTTGGGTGGTGGTTTTGGTTTTTTGCAGTTGGTGAGTGTTGGTAATTGTGTTAGTTGCAGGGTTTTTATTATACTTTTACGGGCTGTAATCTTAATTAAGAGGGTAGTTTAAGCATACTATTTTTAAAAAACTTATGTTTAACTTTTGCTGTTAGCAGAGAGAAGAGAAAGAAGAAAAAAACTATATCCATATAGAAATGCTCTTTTAACATTATACACATAGCATTTATCCCAATCCTTGCAAAGAGCCAACAACATGTCATGCACTTATAATACAACCACAACTTTGCTGCTTTTAAAAACACTTTTTTTTCCCCTTTGGATTTTTGCTAGGAAGGATAAAAGTTTCTCTTACCCAGAGTTTCCTTCTGCAGCTCACGGCAGCGGTTCTGGAGCTCGCTCCCCTGCTGCAGGGAAGTTTGGAGCTGCTGAGTTTTCAGCTCCACTGTGTCAGCCACCCCCGTGAGGTGTCTGACCTTCTCCTGCAGGCATTCGTTCTCCCTCTGTGATTTTGCCAATCTTTGGTTCAATTTGGGGATTTCTGAGGAAGCAAAACAAAATCCGTGCAGGCCGTTGTTATTTTATGTTAATAATGAACAAGAATATCAAAGCTTTTAAATGGAACTCACAGGCCAACAAAAATAAGTGGGGCTAAATAGTTTTGATGTAGAAAGCTGGATTTGAGGGTGGGTGTGACATTCCTGGTGTGGCACTTGTCTGGAGTGGGAAATGATGGATGAGGGGTGCAAGAAAGGCTCCACTGCTGCTTCCACACAGATCCTCTGTTTATTTAGAGTCCTACAACAACTACAACAGGGAATACTCCAGAAAAGAAGCTCTGAAATGGATGGATCCCTCTGAGGCTGAAGATGTCTGCAGAGACAGGAGCTGCCATTCATTCCCTTCAGCCTGCATCGCTGTGTCATGTGGACACTGACACTTCCCTGTTCCTACAGGAGTGAATGTTCTGGACAGGGATGTTCTGGGATGTTCTGGACATTTCCAGCAGGCAGGAGCCCTTTGGGAGCCCTTTGTGGCCCAGGGCCCCCAGCTCCCTGCTGCTGCTGGCTCAGGCTCTGCCTCTCCAGGCACAGCTGCCCCAGAGCCCTTCCCAGTGGGAACAAAGCAACAATTGAGGAATTCTCTGCTCATGGCCCAGGAAACACAGCCCAGCTGCTGTGGGTTCTGAGCTGCTCCAGGTTTCACAGGGACAGAGGGAGGTGGGAGATGCACATCCCTCACCCTGATCACACTGATGCCCTCAAAGCCCTGATCAAACTCCCCCCAGAGGTTAATTTGGTCAACAATGGGATCTTTGGGTTGTCCTGTGCATGGACTTGATACCTGTGGATCGTCCCCAGCTCAGGATATCCTGTGATTTTGTGATTCAATGAAACAGCAGCTCATCCACACCGAACAATGACTAGGAAAGGAATATGTCTGAATATCATTTCTGAAGGCCTTTAAAGCCACAAAAGTGGGCACAGGGCCAGCTGGGCAGCTCTGCCATTGCACCACTGCACTCTTTTCACTGAAGCCAATCTCAGCCGAGGCACCACACAAATGGGATTGAAGGTCTGAGTTCCAGCCTGAGGCTGGGCACAACCCCTCCTGAACAAGCCCAGGGCTGTCCCTTGCCCTGTGTCCCTTAAAGCCACCCTTGGTGGAGCAGGGAGGGGCCAAGGGAATCAGCCCCAGCCCCTGGCAGGCTCAGACAAGGGGGGCTGCACTTGGCAGAGTTTGTTCTCATCAGGAATGGAAGGGGGCAGAGCTGCTGGGTCTGGGTTTGCCTCAAGGGAAGGGGAGCAGCCTGCCCAGTTTTGGGGACACTGCTCCAGCAAGGATGCTGCACCATCACCTGCAGGATCCTTTCTTCTCTTGCCCAAAACATTGCAGGGTGCTTTACCTGTCAGAGCTTCTTTGCTCACAGCTTTAATTTGCTGAAAAATTTCTTCCTTCATGGCAGCAAAGTTCTCCAGGTTGGTGGAGATGACCTCTTTAATGCTGTCTAGTTCACTCCTAATGAAAGGGAACAGTGAGACAGCCTTGTTCAGAGTGGAGCAGTGATGTTCCAAGGTAGTTCTGCAAGAAAGAAAATATACCAGATGTACATTTAGAAATTGTTTTATAAATAAAACTTGGGAATTAGACTAAGCTTGACAACTACTTTCCCATTATCTGATAATTTATACTGCATTAGGTTAAAATAATTTAGTGTATGAAATGTGCTGTGTATTGAATATATATATAATTAGTTTCCCCATCTAAATGTTTAGAGGTTTTATGCATAAATGAAGAAAATTTGGTTTGTTTCGTGAACAAAATCCTGTACAGGAAATTGTGCAATCACTTTTAATTGAGAAATCAGAGTAATGGTGTTTAAATGCCCAGCTTTGTGGTGAATCTTTGTAAACAATATTTATGTAAGAAATAGAGCATTTCCAACCTCAGCATTTCTTTTTGGGTTCTCACCTGAGCACCTGTGACTGCTTGTAGGCAGCTTCCTTCTCCTCCTGGAAATACTGCAAATCAGCTTTCACAGTTTTCATCTCCTCCTGCTTGGTTTTAAGTTCCACTGTCAGGGCTTTTATTCTGTAGACATAAATAAAATAATCAGAATTGTTTGCACCGATAATCAACCCCCAGCTTTGGTTTCAGCTTTCTCAGGGCAGGACCCAGCAAACACCCCCAGAACCACCCAGAACATCCCCCGAGGTGTTCTTCACCTCCAACATTTACCTTGGGAACTTCCCTTTACAGCACCGGTTTGTTTTTCAGGCACAGCCATCCCAGTGTAAATAAACACATTTTTAACGCTGCTTTTTCAACAATTCAGCACCTGCTCCCATAACAGTCAGGAAATGAATGGAGCTGCACGGGAATAAAGGAGCTGAATCCAATTCCCTTCCTGTGGTACATGTGAGGAACAATCCCACCCAGCACATCAGCCCAGCTGTTTGCTGTAGATAACCATCCTAAAGCAGCCTTCCAGCCCCAAAAATACAACTCCAGTGACAAGCAACTGTTAAAAACCAGCCCCTGTTTAAGCTTTCAACACTTGCTGTTCACACAGAGAAAATGATCTATTTGTCTGCTGGTGACTCATTGTCACAAGTAAATAAATAATATTTGAATAGACAAGTATTGTGCAAAACCCAAGGCTGGCAGAAGCACTACATCAGCCTTGGCTTCAATTTTAAGCAGAAGAAGAAAATGAGAATGATTTCTACTGAAAATATATAAAAATTAAACCAAACGATGACGGTGCATTAGTTACTGTTATCACACAGATCAGCACCAAAATGCACATTTAAAAAAATATTAGTCCTAGTTAAGAAACCTGTATCTTCACAGCTCTGACAAAATCTGAACTGAACATCTTGGGGTTAAAAAGCAAATTTTTGAGGAGCAATTGTGATCCCTGGAACAAAAGAAAAATTAAGAAATTGAAGATATTCCTGGCATTACCCTTTTAGGAAATTTTACCCATTGCTACCTGCAAATTTCCAGGAGGTGGAGAGCAAGAGAGGAGAGATTAAATCTGTTGGAATGCGGTTGGGAGCAGAAGTGTTGTCACTCACAAGGAAACGTCCCTTCCCTAAATAGCTACAGGAATTAAAATCCACGTTTGCAGATGAGGAAAAAACCCCAGTGATTAATCCCTGACCAATGACAAATCCAAACTCTGGGAGCCAGGGACAGCCAGATGCTCATTTTCCATTCTCGTTCTAGGATGGGTAATACTGGAAGATCTTTTGGATTAAAAAGAAACTGGTAAACAAGGAGAGACAAGTTTTCTTCCTCTTTCTATTCCAGAGCTGACATTAAAGGGATATTTCCAGCATGTCCTGCTCAGTCACACACAAAAGAGCAGCTGGAAAAGGCAAGGCAGTTACACTCCATTGATAACATCAGAAGGAAACAAAATAAACACGGTGTTTTGGGGCTTTTTAGCACAAAGGAGGAGTGCAATGGCTTATTAAAAGCTGGAATTTGGAGAATGATGGGAACACACTGATCTCATCCCCTGCCCACAGTGAGGATTCCCAGCCCGGGTTCCTGGGGAGCACAGGGGGATCCTGCCCGGAGCAGAAGAACAACAGCACGGGAAATGCAGCAGGAGCTGCAAACCCCCTCACTGTCCCCGTTCCTGTGTTCCAGGTGTGAAAAACACGGTTTGCTGTTTCGGGAGAATTAAATGTTTAATTAAAAGACAATAGGAGATGTTATAAGTGCATGGCATGTTGTTGGCTCTTCGTAAATATTGGGATAAATGCTATGTGTATAATGTTAAAATAGCATTCTATATGGATATAGTTTTTTATTCTTCTTTTTCTTCTCTCTGCTAATAGCAAAAGTTAGACATAAGTTTTTAGAGATAGTATGATTAAACTACCCACTTAATTAAAATAACAGCCCATAAACGTGTGATGGGAACCCTGCAGCTGACACGACAATTATCAACATTAATTATCAACATTAATTATCAACACTCACCGGCTGCAAAAGGCCAGGACCACCACCCAAATTAAAAGAAACGTATTTAAAGGGTGTTCCCGAAGCTCCCGCGTGCTCTTAGCAGCATGCCGAGCACCCGGCCGTTTTAACCCTTTGCTTTATGTTTTTTTTTTTTTTACAATACATTAATTTGTTACATATTCACAGACCTTCATGCATAGTCAATTTTTTCTGAGAACAGTTTAGCATGGTCACTGTTTGTGTTCGCCTTTTTAGAGCACGCGTGTTTTTTGGCTTGTGGTTTTAAATTTTTTTTATTACTTTTTAATTTGGGTGGTGGTCCTGGCCTTTTGCAGCCGGTGAGTGTTGATAATTAATGTTGATAATTAATGTTGATAATTGTTGTGTTAGTTGCAGGGTTCCCATCACACGTTCACGGGTTAATTCAGCAGGTAGTTTAAGCATAAAATCTCTAAAAAATTTATGTTTAGCTTTTGCTATTAGCAGAGAGAAGAGAAAGAAGAACAAAAACTATATCCATATAGAAATGCTATTTTAACATCATTCATATAGCATTTATCCCAATCCTTGCAAAGAGCCAACAACATTCATGCCCTTCTAACACAGGGGATTTCAGGCTGTGTTCCACAGCACAGACAGAATCCCTGCCCTGCATCCACAGGGATCAGAGGGATGGAGCACAGTGGCACTGCCAGCAGGGACAGGGACACTCTGTCCAGAACCAGCTCCACCCCGCTGTTTTCACTGCCATCAAACTCTGGGAGCTGCTCACTTTCATTTCACAGCCAGGAGCTGCTGGTTTTCACTTCACAAAGTGGTGAAGTCACCACCCCTGGAAGTGTTCAAGATATGTGTGGATGTGGCACTTGAGGACATCTCAGCATTTAAATCTGTTTTACTGGATGCAGCAAGAATTTTGCTAATTAAATTAATAATAATTCAATTATCAAGACTGAAGGGATTTTAACACAGAGTAAGGTTGAATAGCTGAGTGGGATCACTGCAGTTCATTGCCCTCCTCCTGCCAGGATCCCAAAAAAAGGTAACTAAGGACAAATAAACTCCCAGGTGGCTTTCAAGGTTAACCACAGGCACAAACCTGAACCTAGAGGGAACAGAAAACTGAAACAGTCTGCAACTGATAAGAGAGATTCAATCCTTTGGTCTAGCAGAGATAAAAGTAAGAAAAAGGCATGTTTGGCTTGTGGGAGCAGTGATTTGTCAGCCCCAGGATGCTGAATATTGATACCACAGCACAAGGTAGCCAGAGAGGCACAGGACAGCAAGGAGAAGATAAAAAATATTCAGCCAAGTTACTTAACAAGGCACAGGGGTTGATTTATGGCTGGAATGGAAACCTACTGCAAGTATTCCACTTGATTTCAGCAGCTTTTAAATCAAATGGAGCCTTAGGGGGGAAAAGTGCAGAGATAAAAATTTTATTAACTGTTCCAGCTTTACTACAAAAAGTCAGCTCGATGAAAATTTAAAGTTTAGCTCTGGTAAATGATCCCCAGCAAGAAGAATGTGCTGTCAGGGCATTTGCTCACACTGGATTCTGCCACCAGAGCTGCCACCCAGGGTCGTTAAAGGGACAAGGAGCAAACAAGCTTTAAAAATAGATATTAAACCACAGAAAAGATTAAATATTGGGGAAGAGGGGGTGGGAGATGTTAAATTTAAATGAAAAAGATATTTCAAGAAGCATTATGAGTAATTTACAAGATAAATGCATTTCTTTCACTTTTGGGGAAACTTGTGCTCTAAAATGAATCTTTTATTAGTAATATTAGCAAGCAAAAGCCTAACTAAGTCCATTAATTAAGTTAAATTTTTAACAGTATTTGAGTGATTCTCAAAAAAAAAATCAGGTTTCCAAAGCATTTCAGTCCAATCTCAAGAACACTTTCAGCTCAAGATCCCTTGATGTGAGGCAGTGACACAAGGAATAACCCTCCTGGGAATCCCAAAAATCAAACTGAGCTGATAATTAAAATTAGAACCTCATCCTTACAAAAACCTTCTGTCCAATGGAGTCAGATGAGCAAAAAATTACCCAAGAATTTCTGGTGGCCTCAATCCATCTGTAGCAAACCTGAGCAAAATGCATTTTTATGAAGTATCTTTTATTAATTACTATAAACATCAATTATTTCTAGTCCTACTGCAATCAATTAATGGAATATAACAATAGATTCCAAAATATGTGCATGGAAAAGGAACAAACCCTGAAAAAACACGCTTGAAGGTCCTAGCTGTGCCCTGAAAATCCAAATGTGGCTCTGAGATCTATCATTAATTCCTGGAGTTCTTAAGGTACAAACTCCCCCTTTAATGGGGCCTTTATCTCTGGAAGGATTTGAAACCTCCTGTTTGTGAAGCAAAATGCCCCTGGCAGTTCCCAAAATTATCTCATTGCTGTAGGATCCTGTACCAGCCCTGCAGAGAGGAATCCTGAGATTCCCAGGAAGAGCTCTGGGAATTCCTTCCCAGGGTGCTGTGAGACTGCCAGCCTGAATTTCAGACCTGTGGAATTTCATTTGGAGTATTAGAGATTTATTACAAGATGATAAGATGAAATATTCATCATTTCCCTTTGGGAGTGTGTGCAGGGGAAATCCCTCTGAGTGCCTTCTGGCCTTTCCTTCACCTTCCACACATTCCATGATCTGCTGAGCAATTCTGAACCTGCTTCCAAAGGACACTAGGAAAGATGATTTAATCAAGCACTGCAGTGTGTAGGGGCCATCTGAGGAAACAAAGACAAATGTTATTTGTGTCTGAAGCTGCTCTGGGCTGAAGCTCCCCACCACACACAGGAGAGATGTCCAGAGATGAGGAGCTCTGACCTTTCTGTTTTGGATTCGCTCTCAGCCCGACAGCGCTCCAGGTCGTGGTGAAGAGCCTGCAACTCAGCCTGAAGCCTCTGCTCCCGTTCCAGACATCCTTTATAAACTTTAATCTCCTTCTCCATCGCTTTCACTTTGTCTTCCATCACCTTAAACTCGTGGAGTGTCAGGTAGCTGACCCCGCAGTATTTGCACACTGTCTGCTCCCGGGGCATCTACAAACAGAGAAAATGCTTCAGCTTGTCTGTTCAAAACAGGTTCAACTAAAAAAAAAACCCTCAGTGACACTAAGAAATAATAATAAATAAAAAAAAATTCAACCATTTGCTGCTCTGGAATATTTAAGATCACATGATGCTATTGCTTTAACAAATAAAGACAAAAATCTTCATTAGCAAAATGAACCCAGCTAGAGTAGCACTTTCCCTTCCAGCAACTTCCCAAGATACATCAGCTCTGGAATTTGATGTGTGGGAACTGAAATGCTAATTTCTGAGTCAGGTTGGAGGTATTCATTGAAAATGAAATGCTGTGTTCTATAAAGCTATTTCATTAAGGAATCTGGGATCTCCTGTGCCAGATAAATGTTATTTCTGTGCCTTTCCAACAACTCATATCCAAGTGAAGGAGGCAAGATGAGGGAGAGGGAATTAAGTGATGTAATCCACAATCTTCACAAAAATAATTCCTGCCTGGTGCTGATGTGGAATCTGGAACCCCTTTGCCAGGGATGAAGGACTTGGGGCTGATTACACAACACAGAGTGTGTAACACACATCCAATGGAAATAATTCATTTATTACACTGCCAAACAGACTTTGCCAACTGATCTGGTTATTAACCTTGAAGCAGGGAACATGCAAACACCTGCTCAAAGTTTAAGTCCAATTAAGAAACTTTGTTTTACAGAAGAAGAAAAAAAAAAAGATGTTTTGAGACATTGGGATAAACAGAAAGAAACCCTACCCAGAGGAAAGAAAACAGCTTTCAAAAATTATAAATTAAAGACTCATAAAACAACCTTTAGCAGTTTAAATACAGCTTGATATAAAAGGTGTTTCAGGATGCTTTATTTCCCCATTTCTTAATGTTGCCCCAGTTAAAAACCCCCCTGGTTACAGCTGCTCTGAGGGAGCCGAAAATGCAAATTTATTTTTCCTGGCAGCTGCAGTCTGTGCTTGGAAACCTGAAACTGTTCTTCAGGATAAGCAACCCGAAGTTCCAGAGCACTGGAATGAGTGCAGTGAAAAAGGACAAAATGAGCTGTGCAGGGAGCACAGGAGGGGTTTATCACCGAGAGCACACAGTGCTCTGTGCAGCACGGCCACTGCTGCTGCTCACACACACAGCTGACAACTCACACCAAAAACAAGACAGAATCACCAGGGCCTGAACTGAAAAGGGTTTGTGCAAGTACCAAAACTTCTTTGTTTTGTTACTGAATTTCAAAATAAATGAAGTCATAGAACAGTAAATACTCTCTGCCTGGGCTCAGTTGGAAGTGGGTCCTGCTCTCCTTCCCATCCACTCCTCAGGTGAAGCAAAAATCTGGGAGGATTTCTGATCAGGTTGGATTTTTACAGTATTTGCTACAGAGTCAAAAAATCACAGAATAGGAAATTCTGTGTAAATCAGGACCTTGCTCTGCACATTAGTAATTACCCTGCAACCCCTGCAATAAGTGAAGAGATTGAACAGCTCCCAGATATCCACATTAATATATGGAACAGTTCCCTGGCACCAGGAATGGATTTGGGATTCTGAGGGATGCCAAGCACAGCTAATTTAAACCCAGCACATCTGCCCAGTGTACCTGGAAAATTCACAGATGAAAGGGAGTGGAGCAAGGAATCACTGACCTGATTTCCCATCCTAAAGCCAAGGTTCCTCTCTTGTGGAATCACAGAAGGGTTTGGGTTGGGAGGGACCCTAAACCCCATCCAGTGCCACCCCTGCCATGGCAGGGACACCTCCCACTGTCCCAGGGAACAATTTCTGACCAAAATCCCATCTGCCCCAGGAATTCCAATATATCCCATCCGTCCCTGCCCCCTGGCAGCCTTATAAATAAATGGTCTTTCCAGGAGAAAAGCTCCACTAGACTTTTTTGGTTGTCTCTTAGACACCAAAGTTGACCAACAAAATGTGTAGGAAACAAACTCATCAGTTCTTATGCTCACAAATTACCTTTTCTGGAACAGTGAGATGGCTGAATAACCACTAAGGATGTGTACTAAACACAAATTGATGGTTTCAGATTCCACATTTCACTGTTTCCATTTGATAAAAACACTGCTGTCACCCTAAACTCAAAGCAGAAAAAAATTAGGGGAAAAACAGTTTGGAAGGAATAGAAAAGGAAACTATCAGAGCTCTGAGTGGAAAGGGGACTTGCACATCCTGAGGACAAACAGTGAAAAAATCAATCAGGAATTTAAAAAACCAGTTTTGCTGAGGACAAAGTGTTTGATCTGGGAAGATGTTTATCCATAAGACTCTGGGCTGCAGTTGTGATGCACAAATGCTGTAAAGCATCTGGGGGAACAGTTTCCACTCTGCAGTTGGTTTTGGAAGGAAATATTATCCCCTGGTTACAAAGATTTCTTTAGCTACCAAGGCAAGGGGAGGACTGAGCCAAGAGGGATAATCACTCAAATTACATCTGTCTGACTCAGTTTCATCTGTAGAGCACAAGTTCTAAGGAAAAAAAAAAAAAAGAAAAGAAATTGGTGGTCTGGACCATTTTTAGCCTTTTGAATGATGAGACAGGAATTTGTACCACTTGAACTTGCCCAAATAAGTCCAGGGTGTGCCAGCTCGTGCACCACCACCCCTCTCCTCTGGAATTTCACATCCCACCCACAAACACCCCACGATGGAGAGCTGGATCCCTGTGAGGAGAGGGAGCTCCTCTCCTTGGGCAGGGCTTTGCTATTCCAGCATCCAGAACTCATCACAGAACCCTGAAATCGCTCAGGTTGGAAAAGCCCCCCAAGACCATGGAGTGGCACCAGCCCACAGCTGCCACATGCCCAGGGCTGTTAAATCCCTGCCCAGCCTGGACAGCCCTTTCCATGCAGAAATTCCTCACAACACCCTGTGCTCCTTGGTCCACAGCTCTTGCTCCCTTGGTGCATCTATCAGGGCTGAGATTGCTTCAGCAAGGACTGGTCAAAACCAAAAAACTCTGTATTTGTCCAAAATAAACTTGTAGCTGAATACATAAAAGAAAAAAAAAATAGTAATCCTTATGCTGCAGCTGGGTGGTCTTAAATTATTTCTCTATGTTGATTTATTCTACCTTATTACCCAATTTTACTTTCTTTTTTGTTTCACTCCTCTCCCACATTATTTTCACGTCTCTCATCCTCTGTCCCTCTTCTGACACACCAGTCAATCCCTATTGCACAAAAACAAATGATGACTCAAACCACACCACTGATTTTTGAGGAAGAAAGGGGAATCTTTTGATGTAAATGCAAAATGAGGAGGTACCAGATTGAGATTGATATTTGCCTTAGTCAAAGACAGATTTTTAAAAGTCTCAGTAGAAACTTCACTTCTTTTAAAAGAAACAAAGTGGATTATGAGCCAAGTTTTCAGTCAGCATCTACCCCAAAGCAACACAGATGGTACTGCTGAGCCACGCTGCTCACATCATTATTTGCTCCCTGCCCATAAAATCACAGTTGCAAAATAAAAATCCCCGTGCTTGCTTTGAACACATGAGCAGTGCAGAAACAGGCTGGGAGTAAAACCAGAAGGTTGCTTCATTCAAAACATGCCCTGGGATAATCCCCGTGTCACGACAGGAAATAACACCAGGAGTTCAGGTAGCTGAAGCCATTTTTGCCTGGAGGAAAGCAGAATAATGAATTCTGGCAGCCTCACATGAGCCTGCAAACACCAGCACGGGGCCAGCTGCCCTTCCTGAGCTCCCCAGCTTCCTTGGGATGTGTCACAGCACGTTCCAGCTGAGAACTCACCCACAAAGCTCTTCCTGACTAAACACTCCAGGCAAAGGATGGTTTATTCCATTGTTCTGCAGACCTTTGCCCTGTGCCTGAGTGACTCTGCAGCCCCAGGTGTGACTGCCAGGAAGCCCCTCCTGGCTGCAGCCCTGTGTGTGGGAGGTGAGGAGATTCCAGTCCCTCCAGTTGTGAGCAGCACAACACTGGGAGAAGAAAGGGTGAGAAACCTGCAGTGAATACAACCCTGGTTTTGTGAGAAAACCTTGGATATAGAGAATGCAGCCCTGGTGTGAGGAGAAAAGCTGGGCTGTAGTGCCTAGAGAGGGTGTGGAGTGTTCCTTACTGGACAGACTGAACCCTCTGGATAAAAGCCCTGGAAGTGGCCACAGCCAGGCTGGAGCCACCTGGGATAGTGGAAGGTGTCCCTGCCCATGGCACTTTGGGCTCCCTTCCAACCCAAACCATTCCAGGATTTTCTCCCATTTCCAGAACACTCCACAGCAGGGGCCTGACACCCCAACACCACCCAAACATCACAAATTCCACAGAGCCAAATGCTGAAAACCTCTGTGGGCACTGGAGCAGCCCGGGGACATCAACTCCAGGAGAATTCAGCAGGATGCTGAGAAGGGCTCTGCCATTCTACCTCTATTATCTGGAGGGCACAAATTGGAATTTTATCTGCTTTTAAATCCCTGCTGGTTCCAATGCAGCACGTCCCAAACACAGAGCTGTGCTGTCCTGGTGGACAGGCCAGGCTCGTGGGCTCCCAACCACAGCTGGAACTTTGTGTTCCAGAACCTTCCCTAAGAAAAGCCCCAGCCTGGGCTCACAGAGAGCAAGAAAAGGGAAAGCTGACGTGCTGTGCTCATACAGAGCCCATACTGTCCCAATCTATAGCACACTGGGGAGGCACCCAGTACCCATTTGCTACTTGTGGTGAACATGATACTCTGGGGACACCACAGGACGTTCTGTCCTCATGGGGAACAGCCTCAGAGTTCCGGCCCAGCCTCAGCTCTTCAGCTCCTGGGGTGAGAGAACTCTTAATCTCTAAGAGTATCATGGCCCTATAAACTTTATTATTTGTGGTAACAAAGCTTTTTTTTTTTTTTTCTCAAATAAAATATGAAATTAAATATAACTTCGTTTGCATTCTGTTGCTGTTCTGTTTCCTGTTTCAGGGAGATCCTCAGTGCAAAGCTGCATCTTCCCTTCTTCTTCCCTTCTACTTCCTTCCACTTCCACAGAACTGTAATTAAAGTCCACAGGCACAAAAAAAGGATTAATCTACCACTGGCAACGAACAACTACCACAGTGAAATATAAAAGCCTTGAGGAAACATTAAACCAAAATAAAACATTAACCAAGCAATAAAACCAGAAGTCCCCAAAAATACACATTCATGACATTGGAGTCAAGGAAACACTAACTCCCTTCTGTACCCTGCTGGGCTCTGTGACACCTCTCAGGCTGAGTCTGATTGCAGAAACTCTATGTAAATATATTAAAAATATGCATTAAAAGTCAGTGATTTCCATCTTTACTAATAATTAGTTTCCAAGAAGTATAAATGCAAAAGAATACTATAAATTTTAATAATGGACATGTGGATGTTTTATTCACCTATTGATTTTATTTTTTTTCATTTAGCACCCATCTTGCAATGAAGGTGTTGGGAAAGAAGGAATGAGAGAAAGAAAGCAGGCACATGTAAAAGTTTTCACACAGTTCTCTGAGGCAAAATTAATCAGAACACGAAGAACCAAAGTCCCTTCACGTGCATCATTCCCTTAACAATGCTGAGAAATCCCCTTCCCTCCAGTCTAAAACTTCCTGTAAAATAAAATCTTGCAAAATAAATATAAACCTTGTAAAATGAAATAAAATCAAGGAGAGGAAACAATGAGAGCTCTGCACCCTGCCCTGTGAGGCAGCTCCTGGATCCTTCATGAGCATCACAACCCAACCTCCAGCACCCATCCATCCATCCCAAAGCAGCACCTGGCAAGGGAATATCCTCACTCTGGGCTGCAATCCCCAAGCCTGCCAGGCTCCCTCAGCCTGCAAACCCATCCTGGGAGCACGTGTGTGCTCTGTCTGGCAGAGCAAAGCACAGCTGGCACGAGCTGGGCAGTGTCAGGAGGGGTTCCAGAGGAGAGGCTGTACAATCTGAGCAGCAGAGTGGCAAGGGAACGAGGACATGTGTGCAGAGATGGGAGATACAAGGACAGGAAATTGTCAGAATGACTTGTAGTGCCTTGTGCTGCTGAGGGGGAGATGAGCAACAGCACAGGATGTGTCAAACCCTGGCACTTTCTCATCCCAAATCCTGGGCTGGTGTTGCCTTGGAGCTCACACGTGGAGGATGGGACAGGAGCAGAAATCCTGAAAATCCTACACCAGATTTTTTTGTTAAATGTGTACTCAGCACTGGAGGGATCTCCAGAGATTGCCTGCCCCCATCCTGCACTACGAGGGAAATGTTGGGAGAATTCCACAGCACATCCAGAAATGTGAGGAAAAGAGTCATTTATACCTGGAAATGAACCCCCACCTCCCCCGACCTGGGAGCACTCACTGTGCCCTTGGGTATTTCTCAGAATGAGCAAACCCAGCTCTATTATCCTTTCTCAGAAATGAGATTTTACAGCTCTTGACTATTTGTGCTCTTTTCTAAATTCCCATCAGCCACGTCATTATTTTTAAAGCCTGTAGCTCAGAACTGAAACCTCAGCAGCCCTGGACAGAGGGACAACGATGACCCAAGTTTCACATGTGATTCCTATTATTGAGATATTAAAAAAATTAATATATTAGCAGATTATTTCTGTGTAACGTCCCTTTGTTCATATTATTCTGCTTATTATTACCTGACTACAGCCCTCACTGTCTGACAATTGACAAGGTTATTATGGATTTTGAATTGATGCATTGGATTAATTTAAAATTATTTATTTTTCCTAAGAATATGGAGTTTAATGCCATTCCCAGAGTGCTCACACCCCCTTCCCGACTGGCACCAGCATATTCCTTATTGTAATCCAAGATCCTGGCTCAGTAATAACCAGCAGCCACCGACACTGCTGCTGACAGAATTAATGTCCCTGCCTTTCTGTGCCTGCCCTGGCTGCTGCTCCCTCCTTGTACCTAGCACATGGAGAAGGAACTGCTCAGGAACTGATCCCAACTTAAAACACGCTCCAGTGCCACCAAACTGCAGCTTTAAGTCATTAAAGGAAATACTAAGCAGTAACCAGCTCCAGGAGGATCCATTCATCCAACAGTTTGGTACAAATGTTTCTGTGAGAAGCTCACACTAATTTTTGCTCACCACTGTACCCCGTTGGGGCTTAAAAACTAATTGCTAAATAAACAGACTTAGTGGGATCCTTCCTGCTATCAAAACAGCTGCTCAAGAGTCTGAAAGTGCCCCACAGCTTCTTCTCTTCCTCTTTTTTTAAAGCTAAGTATTCCTTTTCTTTGTCTATCTTACCCATCCTCAATTTCTCAGAAATTGCCTGAACAATTTCCTGGCTTAACCCAGGGAGAATTTCTCCAGACTGAGTACACAAAGCTTTTAAATGACTCGTCAGTTACGAGCTGCAGACCGATGAATGAGGACAGCTGGGCGTTGTACTGCCAGAGTGAAAACCTGACAGCGTTACAAAAAGTGACTCGTGTTCCACTTGAGTGCAGCCTCCTCCTAAACTGAGCCATACAAACAGCAGCGCTGTTAACACCGGCAATAATCTGTCTCCCAAACAAAAGAACACACAAATACAGGAGGGGGGGATGAAGGGGAATGTTCCGTCCCTGCGTGTGTTGATGATACTCTGGAACATGTCATGCTCTGCAGTCCTTCCGAGCTCCCGGCAGCCAAACACGCCACGACAGGGAAATGTGAGACTCACCTGCAGCGACAACACCGGCACAGGGCGAGGTGTTCTCCGACACTCACCTGCAGTGACAACACCGGCACACACTCAGGTGTTCCTCTGCAGCCTTCCTAGAGAATTACTGCAATTACAGCGCACAGAGAGTGAGGAAACCCAACACCCAACCTAACCCAGGACCAAAATGTACAGATAATACACCGGTGCTCACAGGCCTGTGCAACATCCCCGAAGTGCTGCGGGAGCTCCGAGTGCTGCGGTTTGGCTTTTCCACAGCTCGTACCTTGCGGATCTCCTCGGGCAGTGCGTGGACGGGGCCGCGCCGCTCCATGGCCTCCCGCAGGCTGGGCTCGGGGGTCCGGGAGCGGCCGGGGCTCGGGGCTCAGGGCCCGCCGGGGTCCCGGCAAGGGGGACCCGTG
>VXBI01007793.1:33427-45398 GCA_013397375.1 Toxostoma redivivum | reverse complement strand
TCCCCGGCCCCCCGCCCGGGCGGGGCGCGGGGGGGGGGGGGGGGGAAGCGCGTTGCGTGTGAAGGGCGGCTCGCCCCCCGCGGGGGTCATTAATTAAGATGTGCATTAATAGGAGCTGGCGAGGGCCCGCCTTGGCTGGGAGCGGGGTCTGGGAGCGGGGTCTGGCCGCGCCGTGCCGGCAGCTGTTCCCGCCGTGCGTGATGGCGGCGGGCGGGGGGGCGGGGGGTCTCACGCGGTGGCNGGTGGCGGCGGCTCTCACGCGATGGCGGGGCTGACGTGCCGAGCCAGGGTGTCGTGAGGCGCGGCCGTGAGCTCAGCGCGGATCACCGCGGGCGGCGAGCGGGGGGAGCGCGGCGCAGGGCAGGGGGAAGGCGGGCGGCAGCACGCTGCAGCCAGGCAGGCAGGGAGGGAGGCAGGGGGGGACGGGGGAACTGAGGCTGCTGCATCCGCTCAGGAGGGGCTGAAGGCGGCTTGGCCACAAGGACATGACGGGATCCAGTCTTGGGCATCTTGTGTTTGAGGGGGAGCCTGTGCTGGGGAGGCTGAGGGGAGCTTGTCCTAGAAGGGTCTGAGGGGATCCAGGCTGAGCAGAGCTTGTCCCAGAGGGTTCTGAGGGGATTCAGGCTGAGGGGAACCTGTCCCAGAGGGGTCTGAGGGGATCCAGGCTGAGCAGAGCTTGTCCCAGAGGGTTCTGAGGGGATTCAGGCTGAGGGGAACCTGTCCCAGAGGGGTCTGAGGGGATCCAGGCTGAAGGGAACCTGTCCCAGAGCAGCAGGTGAGGGGATTCAATCCTGGAGGAAATGGAGGCAGTCTTGTGCTTGGGGACCTGAAGGGACAAAGGGTAGCCTGTGGATGAGATGCAGTCCTGGAGGGCTGAGGGGAGGCTGTTACAGGGGAAATAAAGATCCTGTCCTTGGGGTGTGAGGGGAGCTTGCACAGAGGGAGCCTGTCCTTTGGGAAGGTTGAGGGGAGCCTTTCCGAGGGGATATGCTGTCCTGGAGGTTTGGAGAGCCTGGCAGAGCCATGCTGAGCCAGGCGGGATGCTCCCACACCAGGGGCTCTGTGGGAAGCAGAGCACGGAGCAGCACTCGGCTCTGAAGCAGCTGTTTCCTCCCAGCAGGAAACCCCCACAAACCATTCCACACATCCACGGTGGGCTCAGGAGATCGGGCAGCCCCTGCCCCAGGCCTTGAGCTCTGGCCATGTGTCCGTGCCCATGGCACGGTGCCGTGTTTGTGCCAGCCCTGGCACCGCTCGGGATCAGGTTCCAGGCGGCGTGAGCAGCTCCAAGGACAAACGAACAGGCAAGAACCGAGTGCGTGACACGCAGCAGTCATAAGGCAGCTATTTCCATTGTTTTCCGGCAGGCTTTGTACCTTCTCAAACACACGTGGAAAGCCTCCCGCTGCTTAGAAATCCCAGCCCAGAGGAGCAAAGTCCGTGCCAGTGGGCAGCTGGGGAAAAAGGCAATAAACACCAACACCCTCTTCGCACAAAGCGGGACCGGCCGAGGGGCTGGGAGGGTGAATAGGTGTGTCCACACCTGCAGCATTCTCCGAACAATGAGAAATCCAACTTTTATCCCAGCCCTCTGGCTTTAGGCTGCCCTTGTATTTGCTCAGTACAAAGAGCGGTGCAGGGAAGCGGTTTTGCAGCGTTGTCTGCACTCAGCTCCTCTGGGAAGCTCCGGTTGTTTTCCTAGGGAGGAGCAGAGCTGGGTTATCTCTCTGTAGGTACACAGGGGATTTGGGATTTGGGCAGGAGCGGGGGTCCCGTGCTGAGCCTGCAGTGCAGGAGGGGTCAGGGGAAGGAGGAGCAGAGCTGGGTTATCTCTCTGTAGGTACACAGGGGATTTGGGATTTGGGCAGGAGCGGGGGTCCCGTGCTGAGCCTGCAGTGCAGGAGGGGTCAGGGGAAGGACAGGGCTCGGAAGGCAGCGAGGTCATTCCCAGTGCTCCCTGCACATCGCGTTGGTTCCCCTTTCCCAGCGATATTTGCCGGATTTGTTTGGTTTGCTCCGCTTGCCCCCTCTTTGCAAATGTCACAAGGACGAGAGCGTGGGGGGAGAGGGGCCGCAGTGGGAGGATGTTTGGAGAAGGGATCTGAGCGCCAGGGCTACCTGGGAGTCAAGGTCAGCTAAGAACAGAAACTCTGCAAAGCAGCAGGGAAATGATAAAATCAGGAGAAGTGGGGTGGAGCAGGGTGCTGGGGGAGGGCAGAGGGGAGGGAATGGCCCCACTCTGCAGAGACACCGGTGCCAGCCCAGAGCAGGGCACAGAGGATGTGCCTGGTGGCAGTGGGACATGCGGGGCAGCAATGGCATCCCGAGGGATGTGCTGCTGCCGTGACATTGCCAAATCAAAGTCAAGCTCTTGGCTGCAAGAGCACACGAGGTGACTCAGAGAAAGAAACCATATGATTAAGCAGCAGCTGAGTGCCAGAAGTGAAGAGCTGTCAAGGATAATATCAGGAGTGGTGTGTGGAGGACAGTGGGTTTATTTGCCACGATAGGAAAGGATTTGAAAGGGACTACAAGACGCTGTCTGACTTGGCAGCAAGAGGAGTTGGGAAGGGTGCCAGGAAAAGCGTCACAGATACAGGGGTGGAATGAGGAGGGAATGCAGAGCACAAAGGCAGCTCCAGCAGTCAGGAACGGGCACGGAGGGACAGAGGGCATAGACCAGTCAGCAGGATGGGAAGTGGAGAGGGAGTCAAAGAATCCTTAGAGTTGGAAAAGATCTCCAAGGTCATCGAGTCCAACCTTTGACTGACCAAATACCACATTATCACCAGCTCAGAGCCCTGAGTGCCACATCCAGTCATTCTCCAGTCATCCAGACACCTCCCTGGGCAGCCCCTTCAAATGCTGAAAAACCCTTTCCATGAAGAAATTCCTCCTGATGTCTGACCTGAACCTCCTCTGGCGCAGCTTGGGGCAGTTTCCTCTTCTCCTGTCAAAACACCCAAGCAAAAACCTAACCCCAACCCAACCCCTCCGGTGCAGAGAGGCTGCAGGTTTTGTTCTCTGTTTTTACAGCATTCAAGGGCATATCTGAAAGATCTCCTAATGCTCCGGGATGACAATGATGGTGGCACTCCTGATGGCTCCTCAGGCAAAACACAACTGTTACCATGAGGGTGAGGTTCATCCCTGCAGTACTCAGCACTTTCCCAGGAGCCTGCCAGGGAACTCCCATGGGATCACAGAAACCCCATCAATCTTCCCAGTTCCCCCCAGTCACCAGTGATCTGCTCTTTCCTAATTTAAACACATGAGCTGGAGGGAGGGAAACGTTTCTACTGCTGGCTTAAAAAAAAAAAAAAAACAAACAACAAACCTGAAAATCCTGCCAAAACAGAAACTGCACACAAAGCCCTCCCCCCTGGAAGGGGACAAGGATGGATGAAACAAGGCAGATGTTACAGCCTTGGTGAGCTACTGGAAGAAATTCCAGGCAGTGATGAAGGAACTGTGGAGTCACTGTAAAATAGGGAAAGATAAAAAAAACACAACTGAAGGAAGCTGAGGATGGAGCATCCCAAGGAGATGGTGGGGCTCACTTGAACCAAGGGGCAAGATCCTTGTGTGTGCATCATTCCGAGATCCAGCAGGCAAAAACAACCCTTGGGTCTCCCAGCCACAAGGAAGGCAATGGGATTACCCCTAGAAATAAGAACGAGTGAGGAGAGCCTTTGCAAGCCCTGAGACTGTTTATATTTACTGGTGACACAGCTCTGGAGCTTTGCTTGGGCTCCTCTCCATCCCCTTGGAACACTTTTAAACAGCAGCAGACAGCGCCTGGCAGGAGGTCAGGCTGCTCCCTCCTCCACCTCACTTTAGTGCCCAATTCGTGCTTTGTGATTGCCCTGCAGTGTCCTGGCACATCCTGATAACAAAATGCAAATGTTGCATTTCCATGGCATGGCCTGACAATTTAAATTTATCTCCCACGAAGAGATAATAGCAGGTGTGTGTTGATGGCAGGCTGTTGCTACAACAGACTGGTTAAAAAGCTGCCCTACCCTTATATGTGCGGAACTGGGATGAAAATAAGGTGGAATAAGTTTTTTCTTGCTTTGCTTTAAAACCCATTTCCTCATCTGTCAAACCCACTGACTTCAAAAGGAGCAAGATCCCAGCTAACATCCAAACAGAGATCATGTTTACTGAAGGGCAGAAATTATGTCTGGTATCTCAAGGTAGATACTGGGGGAGGTGGTGGCCAAAGGAGCTGGACTTGACTCTGCCTCTGTACTGCCCTGACCAAGAGCTCAGCCGTGGTGTCCTGAGGCCACCTGAGGGGACCTGTGGCCACCTGAGGTGACCTATGACTCTGATGCCAGCTGAGCTGGCAGCTTGTGGAGCCCAGGGAGCTGCAGGAGCTGTGGCAGCACCACCTCGCCGTGCTGGCTGCTTTCTGCAACAGAGCCCTACACAGGGAGCTGCAGAGCCCTCAGGGTGGCTGTTCTGGGGCTCCTCTAGCACTGCTCAGCACCACAAACTTTGATTTTCCCATTCCTGTGAATCTGTCAGCAAGTGATGGTTTCCATAAGCTGTTTGCTATTTCAAAGCATTCTAAATGATGTAAGAAAGGAGATTTTAGATTAAATTGCTTTAAAAATCTTTCAGTTTCTTTGTGATTTATCCCGAACAAGAGCTATTGAAGAACCGGCAGCAGAAGGCCCAGAGCTGTTGAGATGTTTGAGAGCAAGAGTGGGGACTCCCTGCCAGGGGTCCCTGAGCTTTAAGGTCCCCTGCAGCCCGAGCAGCTGTGACTGTGTTGTCACAGGCACACAGAGAGGTGTCCGTGGCTCCTGGGGAAAGCAAACCCTGTGTGTGACCCGTGAGAGGCAGGGGAGGCTTGTGAAATGGGCCAGTGTTTCCCAGTCACTATGGAGTCACCGAGGGAACAGGCAGATTTTCTTCCTGTTTACACAACATGGCACCGGCAGCTTTGTCCCCATCCCTGGTGACCTGCAGGCACTATTTGGAAGCCGTGTTGACACGCCATGGCGATAACACTTTGCCAGAGGGTTGTTGAGGATGTCCCTGGCCCTGCCTCAGCATGCTGAGGTGCAGGAGGGCTGGCAGGAGATCCAGCTCCACCAGGCTACAAGGCAGGGCACACCAAAGGTGGCCCAGATATGTCACAGGGAATTGCTCCCCTGCATCCAGTCAGTCCTGTGAGGGGGGCTGAGGGAGCTGGGAAAGGGGCTCAGCCTGGGGAAAAGGGGGATCAGGGGGAACACAGCTCCCTGACAGGAGGGGACAGCTGGGGGAGGATTTGGGATCTTATCCCAGGGAACAGGGACAGGAGGAGAGGGAACGGCCTCAGGCTGGGCCAGGGGAGGTCAGGGTGGACACCAGGAAGAATTTAGTAATGGAAAGGGTTAAACTTCATAAGGGGCTGCCCAGGGAGGATTGGCGTCCCCACCCCTGTCCCTGGGGGTGTCCAAGGAAGGGCTGGAGGGGGCATTCAGTGCCCTGGGCTGGGGACAAGGTGGGGATTGGTCACAGGTTGGGTTTTGCAGCCTCGGGGTTCTGTGATCTCATCCCTGTGTGCAAGACCCAGCCTTGCTGGGAGCTCAGGCTGGACCTGGGGCTCCTGCAGGGGCTCAGGCTGCTGCCACACTCTGTGGGTCCATCTCAAAGTGCAGCAGCTGCTGGTTTAAAGCCAAGGGTGCCACTCAGGACCCCACACCCCCATCACACCACACAGGGACGGTGCATTACAGAACTCACCCATTTTTCATAGCACTGTGAATAAACTCAAAGTGAATTTATCCCCAGCAGTTGCGGTGAGTGCTTTCGTGAGCCTCCATTTCATGGCAGAAAATTTGATCCCCAAAGAGTTTCTGTGTCATGTGGTGATGGTGAGAAGCGACAGAGTCCCCAGCTGCACCAGCAGAGCAGCAGGAGCCACGCACGGGCTGTCACAGGGCATCAGTCATGGGAAACCCACACACAGCAACCAGCCTGGCATGGCTGTCCTCCTGCAGAGCCCAGTTACACACAATCCTGAGCTTTACACACACCCCTGACCTTTACCTGCTGGCCTTTCTGCCAGGGCTCAGAGGAGGGCTTGTTCTGCAAGGTGTGTGGGGTGAGAGCCACATCCCCCAGCAGGAGTTGGGGTGCCCAGCACTGGGATCAGCTCACAACGTGCCCCACGGTCCCTGCACTGTCCCTTCTCCCCATTCCTCTGTGGGAGGACACCACACTGAGCCCCCCTTTCTGGGGACAGAACCTCCCTTTGCAGATCAAGTCAGATCTGACTCCAGGCCTGCGATTTTGGGAGCTCTGCAGAGTGTCACCTGCTGACCTGGGCTCGGTGCCTGCAGAACAAAAGCTGTCCCTGCTGCTGTTTGCTCTTTGCACAATATCCCTGTGAGTACACTTCCCATATCTGGGCTGATACAGTGGGAGATACTACAGTGAGTATCTTGCACTCCCAGAGGGAGGAACAGCACTTCCTGCTGGGGGTACAGCACTCCCCACCCCGAGATTAGGGGCACATTCAATATTTATTGAGCTGTCACACCTGGAGGCCCTGTCAGGATTAAGCTCCACGGTACCTGGTGCTCTAAAACCCCGATAAGAGCCAGTCCCACTCCCCTGTGCCATGTGTGTCCCTGCTCAGCACCAATGTCACCGTGCCCAGAGCTGCCACCCCGGTTATTTTAAGGATGGCAATGACTTCTACACAGGTGTCACCTTTCAGAACTCTCAAAAATAGAACTTTAGAAAGTGCTTCACGTAACCCTTACCCTGTAAAGCCTTCTCAGTGGAGGGGAAGGGACCAGCCAGAGCAGCAACAGGACACAGGAGTTTTGGGAATTCACTTGGATCCAAAAAGAAGCATAATTACAGGTTATGAGCCTTTTCCTTCACAGACTGCACAAAAAATGGATTGAATCATAGAATCATAAAACTACTGAGGCTGGAAAAGCCCTCCCAGACTGAATCCCACCTGTGACCAATCCCCATCTTGTCCCAGCCCGGAGCACTGAGTGCCATGCCAGGCCTTCCTTGGGCACCTCCAGGGATGGTGAAATGATGAACTGGCAGAATAATCCTCATTTTACACTGAAAGAGAGGTTTGCTCAGACAGCCCAAGCTGAAAGAGCATCCAGATATCTGGATTGTAGAATCATGGAATGGTTTGGGTCGGGAGAGATATTGAAGTTCATCTCATTCCACCCTGCCATGGGCAGGGACACGTTCCACTATCCCAGGGTGCTCCAAACCCCGTCCAACCTGGCCTTGGACACTTCCAGGGATTGTTCCATTGATTTCAGCCCACTTGATCACAGCTTTCCTGCTTTGTAATAAATCTATGACCAATAAAAGATAATTCTGTCAAGGTGGTAAGGGCAGGACAGGACTGATCACTTCTGTTTGCAAACGTGTGAAGCTCCCTGTGGAAATGCCTTTGGCCAGTTCTTTATGGGGATCAGAGCACAGTCCTGTCCCTGAGTCCCTGATCCCCTGAAAACCAGCACTTCCCAGCTGTGTGTCCCCAGTGAATCAGAGGCAAATCCTGTTTCTAGTTTCCAGTCCAGCCTCCCTGTTGCATGGCACTGCAGAACGTGTCAGGACAGCAGCACAGCTGATCTGGCACGTCACTGCTGCACAAGGAAATGAAAATAAGTACAGATTTATGGAGGAAGGCCCTTTTCTGGCACCAGGCACGGATTTCCTGGCTGACTGCTAATACCAAAGTGCAGATCCTCTATTTTATATCAGCCAGGGGAAATCCCAGCAGTTCATGCCACAGCATTAAAACACAGGGGTCTAAAAATAGCATTACAGAGCTGGACTGGAAACAGCAGTAAAAATGAGAAAGGAAACCTTGTCCTTTTGTGTGCTTGGTTTTTTTTAAAGCAAGGATGTTAAATTCAACCCTGAGAGCTCATTTCAAAACAACAGGGCCTGGAAGGTGAGCTGGGAATATCAAAATAGCTACTGCATAGGGACATCTCTCTGTTTGAAACCTACATTTATTGAAGATTTCCAAATCTTGCCTCTCTAAAAAGGAGGGCGTTTCCCAGCCTCAGTGTTCTCCATCACAGTTCTGTCATTCCTGCTCAACCACGTTCATTTATCCCGTGATCCTGATAATTAATCCACATGGATAGACTTGGAATTCAGGTATTTCACTGTTTGACCTGCAAATTCACATTCTGATACAGCCCAGGTCCCTCGTGCTGTTACATTCCCTCCAACTCCCAGGGAGAAGAAGAAACAGGGAAGAATCTTTCCTGCCTGAGGGCCCCTTGGGAGACCACACAGGAAAACACATCTCGTTATCCCACCAAAACGTGGGAAAAATCCAACATCCCCAGGCCAGGGAAGTGATGTCAGGGGCTGTAGGTTTCTCACAGTTGAGTTAAATACACAACACCCACAAAAATCCCAGCTCAGTTGGTTGGGACTCACAGTTATCCCAGGAAATCAGCAACCCTTGCAGCACTGCTGAGCCAAGGAGATCCTCCAGGCCTTCCCCCAGGGGTGACTCCCTCACAAACGCTTCTCTGGCAGGTTGGGAAAGCAAAGTTGGTGAGAATTTCCCGTGGTTTTCCCCTGGAAACAGAGTTTCCCAGGAATTAGGCAGTCTGAGAGGAAGAGGTCAGTGGGATATTTGTACAGCTGGCTGATCAGGTTGCCTTGGTGTGGATTTTCCAGAGGTCTGGTTACTTATGGACCTGCCAATCCATTCCCAAACCTGACTCATTAAATTCACTCACTAAGCACTTCAGTATGGCAATAGCCAGCATTGCTTTTCCATATTTTTTAGCATTCTTGGTAATCCATAAAACTTAGCAGCTCGGAATGAAAACCACAGGAAGAAAGAGCTAATGAGGTGCTCCAGTAAGGGTCTGTTTATACAGCTCCCATTAATGCTAATTGGCCTTACAGAGACACAGCAAAAGGAAAACAGACCCTGGAAGATGGAAAAAAAATCAACTTCTTTGTGCAGCCAGGTAATGACCCCCTTTCCACAGCCTTGCTTAGTCCAGCAGCTACAGCTCTTCTGGCTTTACCCCCCCAAAAGCCTCGAGACACGTTGCAGATGATCAGACTGCCAAAGACACTCAGTCACATTATTTATGCTGTCACAGCACATGACTTAATAGGAAAAGAACAATAAAATCCAAAGCCACAACGGTATCAGGGGAGCACTTGAGTTTCAGCATGTATTTGATTTGTAAGTAAGATTTAAATTCTGAAAAACCTGGTCTGGGGAAGGTGGGGAGCAGGGGAGGCTGTAAGGTCCCTCCCAGCTCAACCCAGGCTGGGTTTCTGCTTGGGATCAGCCCTGGAGGACTGATGAGATCAGAACAAATCCCAGCTGGAGGAGGCTGCAGGGAGGTGGTGCCCGTGGCTGGCGTGGGGCCGAGGTGTCCTGGCCAAATGTGGTGTCAGGAGCCAGCAGGGAGCTCCACGGGGATGTGGCATCTCCCCCCAGCAGAGCTAATCTGAGCGATCTGCTGTGCTCCCCTGCTAATCCTGTCCTGCTCACACCCAGGGCACTGCCCTCAGCTGGACCTGAGCCTCTCAGCGCCAACCATCTATCAATCCATCCATCACTGCCTCCAGAGCAGCTCCAGCGCTGCTGGGATGGGGCTGCAGCCAAGCCAAGCCTTCAGCTGAAACTCATTCCCATAACTATTCAAATAAAGCATTTCCATTAACCACAGCCAACGACTGCCAGCACTTTGTGGAGTGACAAAGAAAGGCTTTCTCAAACAAATTTCATGAGAAGGAAGGTGAAAATGTGGATGAGGGGTTTTGTTTGGTGAAGCCAGCTTTTGTTGTTTAGCTGGTGTTTGTCCCTGTGGGAATTACAGGATGTGATCAGATGGAATACATTGGGATGTTGGGATTGTGCTGTGCAGGGCCAGGAGCTGGACTCGATGATCCTTGTGAGTCCCTTCCAGCTCAGGATGTTCTGTGATCCAGTAAAACCTGACACACATCAAACCCGAGGCATCAAAACCTCTTACATGAAGCCCACAACAAAATTTAAATCACAGATAAGGCACATTTGAAATAAATCAGGTTTAGGGTGGGGATTTTTTTTTTTTGTTATTACTGTAACTACACAGCAACAAGCAGCAATTCCTGTGCCCTCCCACCCCACTGGGATGTCAGCAGTGTTCATGGCATTGAGCTACCACTCATCAGCCTAAATGAGATCATTAAAATCCACTGTCAATTAAAACTCCAGCAGTGTGGAGGTGCCTGCCCAGCCCAGGGGGCTCTGGGACCTCACTCCCAACCCATCCATTGCATCACTCCGTGTCCCCAGGCTGCATCTGCATTTTCCCACATGGGCCATTAAATGGAATCATGGACTGGTGTTTCCCGAGGAGAGGAGCTCCCCAGCAAAGTGCTGATTCTGGGAATTCTGGAGGGAGGAAGGGCTGTGCCAAGAGGAGGGGAAGAGCAAAGGCTCCTTCCCAGCCCTGCTCAGAAGGTGCCAGGCACACACATCTGTGCTCCTGGGCCTTCTCCAGCTGCCTTTTGGAGAATGCTAGACAGGAAATTGATGCCACAGGGCAAATATTCATTCTTGCTGACTTCCCTCCCAAAGCAAGCCCAGATTTGCCCTGGCTAGACCGGCTTCCTGCAGAGCATCCCCGGCAGAAATGACGAAAATGTGTGTGAGGTGGAAAAACAAACAAACAAGAGCCTGCCAGATGTTTGCAACACCAGCCTGGGAACACAGAGCTCACAGGAGCAGCTGATGCCCACGCTGCAATCCCAAGGCAGGCTTGGAGAAGCTGCCAAGTCCAGCCTTTGACCGAGTACCCCCATTCCCACTGAACCACATCTCAAACCCTTCCAGGGATGGGGGATGCTCTGGGAGCAGGAGGGGGGAGCTTGTGCTGCATCAACCAGAGCTGCACTCACTTTGCCACTGCTCCTGTGCCTAGAATGAGTTCCAGGCCAGGAGCAGGAGGTTTAGGTGTGGCTCCAGCTATGGCTCCACAGCCTTTTGGCTGTCACGTTGTGTTTGAAGGAGCGGGAGGAGGGGGAGGTCTTTTGCTTTGGATAAAAAGGATTTGTTACTTTGGGGAATCCACGGGGCAAAGGATAAAAATGGTGAAGGTGCAACAGCTTAAATATGGGGGAGGTTCAAGGGAAAGGTACAAATGACTGCAAATTGGAGAAATTCTGGGGATGGTAAAGGCAGGGTTCACAAAGGCATTGTCCAATGAGAGAGGTAGGGGGAAACTCAGTCACATGGATTAGTGGGACATCGAATTTTAGGGGATTTCTAAAGGGGAATTCCAAGCAGGGAGTTGGTACAAAGCAGGATGGACAGGGAATTCAGGATAGATTAGCAAGGTGGGTGGGAGGGTGTAATTTTGGAGTAAACCATTAACTTGGGCAATAACAGAACACAGCATTAACAGGAAACACACTGCAACATCAGGGAGGTGAATCCTGCAGCCTGGCATGGGGAGGATGAGGGGTTTGGAGGCATCAGGGTGTGCCACATCCCCTGGCTGCCACTCCACGTCCCCTGGGTGCCACATCACATCCCCTGGGTGCTACTCCACATCTCCTGGGTGCCACTCCACGTCCCCTGCCCTGGCTGGGACACTCAGCCTGGGACCCCCTGGCACTTTATTCCCATTTTCCCAAGTTTTACATCCTGCTGGGAGCCCCTGTGGCCAGCCCGAGCCCTGGGCAACCCGAGCCGTGCCGAGAACAAGCCCTGGCAGCGTTTGTACGTGCAGTGCTGCCCTGGGCGGTGTTATCGCAGCTTATCAGTGACAAATGAGCCATTGGAGCTGCTCAGCCCCTCGGGACAGGGGAAGGACACGGGAACAGCCCGGGAGGAGCAGCCTGGAACGCTCAGCCCTGGGGATGGAGAATTCCTGCTCCCCATTCTCCTCTGGAGCTCCAGAGCCCAGGGCAGAGCGTGGCTGGGAAGGGGGAAAGGGAAGGGGGAAAGGGA
>VXBI01007793.1:12154-28317 GCA_013397375.1 Toxostoma redivivum | reverse complement strand
TACCCCCTCCCAGGGAGCGTTCCCAGGCACGGGGCTGTGGAAAGGGACCCAGAAAAGCAAAACCCCGTTACAGCATCCAAGGAAAAAGCCACAGCTGATATGGGAAGTGGGAGGGAAGACAAAGTCCCGGCTCGGAGCAGCTGTCCCACCTCCCACTCCCATCCTGTTCATGCCAGGCCCAACCTGGAGCAAGGGAAGGACTCAGCACAAACCCAGAGAACAGCAACGCCCATTCCATGGCTTTGGCTCTGAGATAAATCCAAAATCTCCGTTTGTGCAGACCCCCAATGCCACACCTTGGACACCTCCAGCCCCTTGGTGGCTTCACCTTTCCTGAGGCTCCCTCCTCTCCCTCTCCCTGACCCTGGTACCTCTCTGAAGCCGTTCCCTGGGATGTGAGCATGGCTCAGGAGCAGCTCCCACCCCACCGTGCCAACATCTCCAGCTCCAGTGGAAGCTCCCAGCACTGCCAGGAGCCTCCCCAGGTTCTGGGGTCCCTGGAGGCAGCTGGGTGTGCCCTCCCCTTCTGCTCACCTGCAGCTGAGCTGGTCTCAGGTGACCAGGAGTGATCCAGAGGGGTGCTGGTGGGAGTAGGGAACTCCCTCCCATGCCAAAACACATTTCTCTGAGACCCCAGGAAGCTGATGTGGAGCAGGCACAGCTGGGTTTGGGGACAGCCCCAGGACACTGAGGGTCCCTTCCCATCCCAGGGAGCCACCTGAGCCCCACAGGAGCCCCAGGGCTCCCCCAGCCACACCTGGCTGCTGCAGGAGCCTGCACAGGGAGACAATTCCTTGTGAAGGTCTCAGTGAGGACAGGACACCTCAGGTACACCCAAACCACAGGCCTTGAGGTGAACAAATAGAGGGGTTGGGGAGGGGAGGGACCTTAGAGCCCATCCTGTCCCACCCCCTGCCAACAAGTGACAGACTGTGTGTCCCAGCCACCCCAGGTTATAAAATCTCTTCCTAATTTTCCTTGATTTTAGGAAATTATCTGTTTATATTGTCCTGTTTAATAACTGAAAGTACAAGCAGGGGGTAGTTTTGTGATCTCTCTTCCAATCCCTCTGAAATGTGATCATAAAAAGAAGTGGTTGGGAGAATGTCTTGTTTAACATCCTGGGGATGAAGCGTGGTTCTGAGTCCCTAGAAATGCTGAAATGTTGAGATCAGGCACAGAACGCCATGGAAATGACACCCACAGCCACATTCTGAAACATGAACATTTACTAACATAAATAAACAGTGTTTTATAACAAAAGGCACAGATTTTCAACTATAAACAATGGAAAAAAATATGTACAATTTCCACATAGGGAATCAACCAGCAAGTGCACAGTTGGTCACTTCAGATTTCCTTCCTTCCAAGCCATTCCACCAGCGAGGGAGCGTCCAGATTTTATTTTATTTTATTTTATTTTATTTTAGTGTCAGATGGACACGGTGCTGCTGACCTCCTCATACTGGATAATGAAATAGGGGTAGCTCTGGTCATCATTGAAGATGACAAAGATCTGGGGCTCGAAGTAATTGTCCACGCAGGAGTCGTAGAGGTCGCTGGTGACGCTGCCGGGCTCCACGGGCGGTGGCCTCCTCATGGTGTGGTTGCCCACCGTGTACCTGCCCGTGAGCACCTTGGCCAGGAACATGAAGTGCACGCCCTTGGGGGAGCGTTTGGAGAAGTTGTGGGAGTAGCTGGCCTTCCTGGCAAAGTAGCTGCCCTGGCCAAACATGGTGGCGTGCTTGCCGCACACCCGCGGGTCGAAGTTGTGCTTGCAGATGCCGTCCACCACGTCCTGGGAGGTGCCGTGGAACAGGTGCCGCTCGTTCATGATCCTGTCCAGCCCACACATCTTCTTGGACATGTATTCCTTTTTCCTGCAACACAGAGTGGGAAGTGAGGCTGGGAATTCGCTGTGGGTCAGCCAGGGAAAAGCTGTTTTCGTTGTGGTATCACCCTCTGGAAGAGCTGAGCTCTCTGAGGAGATACAAATCTCTCTCCTAAAATTCCTCCTCTAGGAATATCCATTATTAAAGAACTGCAATTGCCTTCTCTTACCTTTTATACTTCTCCCAAAGGAACTGGTTCTGCACTCGCAGGATTTTCAAAATCTTGTATTTGGTCTCTGGCACAGTCTTGTGGAACAGGTTATAAATGGTTCTGTAGCTTTTGTCTTCCTTCAGAACAGGCACTTGGATGAAGTCCTGAGCTGGATCCATTCCAATCCAGGTCTCGGGGTAGAAGCTGGGAGAGGTGACAGCAGCTGGGGACAGGTGATGTGCAGAGGCAGGGTCGGAGCAGGGCGAGGGCACCACGGAGCTGCCACCCAGGGTCCTGGGGAGGGACAAAACTGTGCTCAGACCCCTGAGCAGCTCCAGATCATCCCCAGAGGGGCTGAGGAGCCTCTGATCGCCATGGCAGTGTCCAGGGNACTGGGTGGGGATTTAAGGCCCCTTCCCAGCCCAGGAAGACTCTCACTGCCATTTTCCCAGCCAGATGTGGATTTGCATTTGCAGCTGGCTCTTTTCCTGCCCCTCCTCTGGGAATGCTGCCTGGAGAAGAGGCAGGGCTGGGGGAGGGAGCTGTGACCAGGAATCCCCATGGAAAACCTTTGGAAAAGGCAGCCAAGGGGAGCAGCAGGACCCTGCTGGGACCTCCTGCAGCTCTGTGGATTCCTCACCCTCTGGAAGCTGCTGAGCTGCCACCAGTGACCTCTGAGGTTTGTGCTGCTCTGATCCCACCTGGCTGAGCACTAAATCCTTGTTCCCTGGATTCTCCCTCCTCCTAAGGGACCCTGTGGCACCTGCAGCTCCCACCAGCACAGCTCCTGCAGCTGCACAACTCGTGGAGCGAGCTCCCAAGTCCACCAAGGAGGATTTTCCCCAAGGATTTCTCCAGGGAAAGCTGCCAAGCCCCACAGTGCCCTGGAGCAGGGGGGGAGCTGCTCCCCAAACCCCACAGATGGCCAGAAATCCAACCAAACCCAAGGAAAAGAGCTGGCAGGGGGAAGCTGAGTGGAAAAAGTCCTATTTTTAAATCAACACATGGAAAGCTGTGACAGCCCTCCTACTTTCAGGGAACACTCTGAGTGTTCACTGCTGCTCCTCCTGCTCCAGGCCAAGGATTCCCTTCATTTGCATGGATTTGACTCAACTCAAAGTTCTCCTCACTGCTTGTTAACAGCTGAGCAGAAACCCAGGAATTTGTTCTACAAATTACTATTAAAATAGCAATCAAATACCAAATTTGTTTTTAATTTGGTTTTCCTCCTTGATGAGCAAATGGGTAAAAAAAATATTCCTGTAGGATTCTCATCACTCACACTGGACTGGAAGACCAAGCAGAGACTGCCAGTAAATCATGAATTAATGAGGGAGACACCAAATCCAATAAAAATCCTGCAATCCTTCAGTGTGCTTTGTTCAATTCTTCTGACTGGTGTAAAATATTTATATTATTTATTCTACAGGAGAAGCCATTAAAAAAACAACATTTTTCATTCTTATTCAAGGATTCTTTTCCAATTTTTGAACAGGTTTAAGGACGTGGGAGGTGAGGGAAAGAACAAATCTCAGGTAGCATCATGTGGGAAGTGGAGGCAACACTGACTCCTGAATGATAGATCCCATAAATATTTAAAATACTCTTGTTCTTGCCAAGAATCCATGTTTTTAAGTGAGCTTTACCAGGGGTTTAGATAAATAAAATCAGAATGAAATTTGGTGCAGAACAGAACCTCAGAGTTTACTTTGCAGGTTTAGGAGCTGGCACAGTTCTGGTCAATCCCTTATGAGTGGGAATTAATTGGGAATTGCACAATTTTAACAGATCACTGTTGTAGAATAGTCCCAGGCAGCGAAACACGAGGAGGAGCCCTGAAATCCTCATTTTTCATTAGGAAAATGAATTTTTCATTAGGATGAGAACCAGGACTGCTCTAACCAGCAAGCCCATTTTTGTTTTTTTACTGACATCCTCCAGTTTCTAATAACCTGGGGTTTCCTTCCTGTAAAACCCCATCTAAAAACACCTCCAGCCCACGTGTGCTGAGGCTGTGACCAAACCCTGAGGGGTGAGGGCTCTGTGAGCACACCCAGTGCTCCCAGTAAACCAGGAAGGGATGGTTTGGGGTGGCAGGATCTCAGATCCCCCAATAAACCAGCAGGGGATGGTTTTGGGGTGGCAGGACCTCCAAACACCCCCAGTGCCCCAAATAAACCAGCAGAGGATGGTTTTGGGGTGGCAGGACCTCAAATCACCCATCCAGAGCCCCAAATACATCAGTAGGGGATGGTTTGGGGTGGCAGGACCTCAGATCCCATCCAGTGCCCCCAATAAATCAGCAGGGGATGGTTTTGGGGTGGCAGGACCTCCAACCCCACCCTTGCCCCTCCTGCCAAGGCAGGGACACCTTCCACAAACCCAGGATGCTGAAAAAAAGCCAAGAATTTGGCAAACCTGATATTCCAACACATTACAAATTCCACCAATGAGTTCCTCAGCTAAATACTGCTTTGGGAAGGGGCAGCACAACCCAGATTTTGGATTCTTGTTGCCATTTCCCACAGAACAGGGCAGTGGGAAGTGGTGATTTGGGGGATGGTTTGGGGATAATTTGGGGGATACCTACTGCAGGAAGGGCATGAGCAGCACGCAGGAGCGCAGCAGGGGCCTCCTCTTGATCTCCCTGCGGAAGCAGGAGTTCTGCTGGAAGCCATCCCTGATGTTCAGGATGTACTGGTTGTGCCACGTCACAAAGCGAACCTCGCGCAGCCCGCGGCAGCTCGCCTCCTCGATCAGCCTCACCACGGGCTGGGAGAGGGGACAGCAGGGAAATGGGNGGAAAATGGGGGGGAAATGGGAGAGAAACAGTAGAGAAATGGAGGAAAGAAACAGGAAAATGAGGGAAGAATGGGGGGAGAAATGGGGGGAAATGGTGGGGAAGTGGGGGGAGAAACGGAGAAATCAAGGGGAAAAATGAGGGAGAATGGGGGAGAAAAAGAGGAAATGGGGGAAAAATGAGGGGAAAAGGTGGGAGAACAGGGAGGAAAGGGGGAAGGAATGAGAGAAACAGGGGGAGGAAATGCACACGTGAGAAACCACACTCTCCAAAATTCCCATTCCTGCTCTCCACTGCACAAACCCAGCCCTGCAGCTCTCCTGCAGCTCAAGCACCCTCCGAGTGTTATTTGTGCTATTTCTGCCCAACTCCCTCCAGTTCTCACACTCAGGGATTATTTCTGCGTGCAGTGAGGTTTCATTGCAAACATCAGCTGTGCCCAGCCCAAGGGCTGCACCCCACAGCTCTGGCAGAGCCTGTCCTGCCTCAGCAGAGCTCTGGGGACAGGGAAATCAATTAAAAACTGCCCAGGTAAATGGAGGAAACTCCCCAATGTCACAAAAACAAGTCAGGCTGCAGAAGGGTTTCCCAGCTGGATTGCTCCCCAGTGGGACACTCCCCATGGCTCTGATGTTTGCAGGGAAATTCAAGCCACAGGATCACAGCAGAGCTGACCCTTTATTCCCTTTATTTCTTTCTCAGTTCAGAACTGACTCCCATCCTCCAGGAGCTGCAGAGCACTGAGGGGATGCAGGCTGCACAGGGAGGTGTTGGTGAGTTTTTGGGGCTGCAGGGCTGGGAATGGCCATACCTCAGAGTACTCCCTCCAGCCAAAGTGGTCCCTGCAGAAATATTTCCACACTGTGTAGCAGTTGGAGCTGGAGCTGGGGCACGAGGCCGTGGACAGGCGCCGCATTTGGTCAAACTCTGCGCTTTCAAATAATTTCATCTGGTTCAGATCCACCCAGAACTCCTGGCCCCTGGGAAGAACAGAAACACACAATTCTCACCTTTTGTATCCCGTTCAACCCCGTGGTTTTCAGCACAGAGGGACAAAACCTCAAACCCAGCAGCTGTCTGATGCAGAATCCCAGAATGGTTTGGGTTGGGAGGGAGCCTGAAGCTCGTCCAGTGCCACCCCTGCCATGGCAGGGACAGCTCCCACTGTCCCAGGGGCTCCAAACCCTGTCCAGCCTGGCCTGGGACACTGCCAGGGACACAGGGCACCCTGTGCCAGGGCCTGCCACCCTCCCAGGGAACAATTCCTGCCCAATATCCCACCCACCCCTGCCCTCTGGCACTTTAAAGCCATTCCCCTTGTCCTGGCACTAAGTGCCCTTGTTAAAGAAACTCTGAGAGGTGAGAACAGAGATTTCTGAAGAACCTCTCCTCACCAACTCACCAAATAAAGGTCTCTATTTATAAAATAAAGCAGTTCAGTGGAACTATTTGCACAGAGAGAATGAAGCACGTTAAACAGGACACACAACCCAAATTTGGTGCTGCAAAACAGCACCATTCAAAATAAAACTCCACGAGTTCTCAACAGCAGGACGTGACCCCACGAACAAGTTTCATTTTCTCTGTTCCCTGAATGTGCTCAAAGAAATACCAGAAAGGTGTAAACTTTCCAGGACACAGGTTATAACACTGAGAGCTTTGTTCAGATGAGTGCAGCCCAAATAAGGATATTCAGGATATTATCCTTCTATCCTTCTGAAGAACTCCAACCCGTGAATCCCCCAGGCTCTTTCCCTTGAGCAAGACAAACCTCTCTGGGGGTTCTGTACAAATAAAGAGAGGAGAGATGTGTTTTGAAGTGCCTGAAGCACGTGTGGTTTGCAGCTCCTCTGCGAGTTACCGCAAGCAGGTTCAGAGAAACCAGAAGCGCTGCGAGCAGCAGGAAATGAGAGCAGCTCCCAGCAGAGCAGCTGTGACACACAGCACGGCTCTCACCCAGCCCTGCCATGCTGAAACTGGTCATCTTCTCTCTCTCTGACTCAACCAGTTCCTCTCTGAGGCAGAAACGAGCCCAGAGCAGCTCAGGGGCTTCAAAGAGCCCCAAAGGCACGAGAAGGTGTTGGGGCTGGGAGAGCCACGCTGAGCTCAGTGAGTGGAGCGGCAAAGGCAGGCTCTGACACTTCCTGGTGGCACCAAAGAGTGAGATTTCATCTTGTTTGTGCACTTGGTGGAGGCTGCAGGGGAAGGACTCTCCCAGAGATGAGCCTGGCTTTGGGTGGGGGACTGAGTGTTTGAGCTCCTGTATGAAAAAAAATGGCACTGAATGGATTTGAGCTTCAAAAGATCAGAGAAATCACAGATTTGGTTAAATTGGAATAGCCCTCTCAGACCATGGAGTCCAAGCATTCCCCCAGCCCTGCCAGGGCCACACTGCCCCATGTCCCCAAGTGCCACATGCCCAGGGATGGGGGCTCAGCCTGTGCCAGAGCTGGATTCTGAAACAGCAACAGCAGAGCTCAGACAGCAGAGCCAGAGGTGCTCCCATGGCACGGCAGAGGGGAGAAGTCCCAGGGAACATTCCCAGGGGATGCTCATCNTAATAATAATAATAATAACAACAACAATAATAATAATAATAATAATAATATTAAGTCCCCAGCTCTGGATCAGGAAGTCCTTGAGGCAGGGCTGCTGCAGGAGAAAAGACTGCACCAGAAGTTGTTTGTCCTTCCCAAGAACCCACTCCTGGCCACTCCTGAACACGAGGCCCTGGGCTGTGGGGCACAGGGAAGTTCTAAAACTGCAGAGCAATGAGGATTTGAACACATCCCCCTCTCCCCCAAGGATTCCCCATTTCCTAATCAAAGCCAGCACACCTCATGCTTGCAGGGCAGCACAAACTCNCAGCAGAGCAGCTGTGACACACAGCACGGCTCTCACCCAGCCCTGCCATGCTGAAACTGGTCATCTTCTCTCTCTCTGACTCAACCAGTTCCTCTCTGAGGCAGAAACGAGCCCAGAGCAGCTCAGGGGCTTCAAAGAGCCCCAAAGGCACAAGAAGGTGTTGGGGCTGGGAGAGCCACGCTGAGCTCAGTGAGTGGAGCGGCAAAGGCAGGCTCTGACACTTCCTGGTGGCACCAAAGAGTGAGATTTCATCTTGTTTGTGCACTTGGTGGAGGCTGCAGGGGAAGGACTCTCCCAGAGATGAGCCTGGCTTTGGGTGGGGGACTGAGTGTTTGAGCTCCTGTATGAAAAAAAATGGCACTGAATGGATTTGAGCTTCAAAAGATCAGAGAAATCACAGATTTGGTTAAATTGGAATAGCCCTCTCAGACCATGGAGTCCAAGCATTCCCCCAGCCCTGCCAGGGCCACACTGCCCCATGTCCCCAAGTGCCACATGCCCAGGGATGGGGGCTCAGCCTGTGCCAGAGCTGGATTCTGAAACAGCAACAGCAGAGCTCAGACAGCAGAGCCAGAGGTGCTCCCATGGCACGGCAGAGGGGAGAAGTCCCAGGGAACATTCCCAGGGGATGCTCATCCCCAGCACAGCAGCAGGCAGGGCTGTGACAGGCACTCAGGAGGCTCTGCAGCAGGACAGGAGCACACAGAACCCATCTGAGCCTCCTCTGAGCAGTGTCCCCTTAATTCAGACCCAGGACAGGGGATCAGTGCCAGGCCAGCACACGAGTTTCAGATTGTTCTGAATTTGCCCCCTCAAGTCACGCTGCTTCTCTCTGTGGTGACCGTGGGAGGTGACACCGCACACTGGGACACACTTCCCTCTCAGCTTCAAGGATAAAGAGCCCAAAAGCAGTGACTTTGCTGCTTCTCCTGTGTTTAATTTTTAAAGGTTGGAAAGGCTGTTTTCCCCTGCCTTTACAATTGGTGACTGGGGTGCTTGCAAAAGCAATCTTCTGGAATTTTCACAGCTTGTAATCCTGAAACAACTGCAGACACACTGGCCNCCTGCCCAGGTGTCCCTGCCCAGGCTGGCTGTGCTCTGGATGTGGATGTGCTTGGGAGAGGTTTGTTGGTTTGTTCCATTGTTCAATCGGTGGAAGATGCTCCTGGCAGGGTGTGGGACTCGATGATCTTTAAGGGCCCTTTCCAACCTGAACTATTGATGTTTTAGAACAGCACAAGCACAGCTCTGAGGCTGCAGAGCTGCTACAGGCAGGGACCCTAAAGCTCAGCCAGTGCCACAGGCAGGGACACTTCCCACTGTCCCAGGCTGTTCCTTGGACATTCCAGGGATAGCTGGATCTGGACACCCTGTGCCAGGGCCTGTCCACACTATTCCTTCCCAATATCCCATCATTCTCTGCCTTCTGCCAGTGGAAATTATTCCTGTTATTCCAGGCTTTTCCTAAAAATGAATGCTTCCCATCACACTTTCCAAAACCAACTTCCCAAAGAAAAGAAACCACTCCTGTGTACACGTGACTACAAGAACGAGATTCTCAGTTATTACTCAGCTCAAATCCCTCCTGATTTCAACAAATCCCAGTAGTCAGCAGGAAGGAGCTTCACAACCACTGCTGCTGCTGAGCAAATCATTGTCACAGCGCCTTTGTGCCTTTGTGTCCCCTGGGACGGCAGCCCTGTCCCAGCACTGTGCCTGCTGCCTTACCTGGGAGCAGCTCCTGACAGCAAGCCCTGATCTTTGTTTCAGGAAGAGCTGCTGGATTGCCAGGAACAGCCTGACCTCAACCTGCAGCCAGGTGACAGCTGTTCCCCCAAGTGCAATCTGTTTATTGACGGGAAACAAGAGCAGGGATGGCAGGAGCCCCACACAGCACCCGGGGCCTCCCTGGCTCTGCACAATCAGTTTCAGTGAGTGTGGACACGGAGCTGCAAAGTGCAGCAAAAAGGAACCTGGACAGAACAAGGCAAACACTTCCAAAATCACTTCAGGAGTTTTCTTCTTGCGTTCCTCCTGGGAAGGAATGAAAAGCAGCTCCCAAAGCACTCAGAGGGAATAGCCAAGAACCTCCCCCAAAGCAGGCACAGGGACTCTCAGCTTCCCACCCCCCATTATCACTAACACATGCCTTATCTCACTCACTGTGGCACTGTGTGGATCACACAGAAAACTTCTCAAATTTAACTATTTGATGGAACAGAGACCTGCAGAATTCCCCAAAAACTGCTGCCTGAGAGGCTGTGATGCCCCTGAATCCCTGGAAGTGCCCAAGGCCGGGCTGGACAGGGTTTGGAACACCCTGGGACAGTGGAAGGTGTCCCCAATGGCAGGGTGGCACTGGCTGGGCTTTAAGGTCTGTGATTCCATGATTCCATGCCTGAAATGCCTCCACCGAGCTGTGTATGATTTTTGACACGTCGAGCACATTCTGTCAGCGCAGAGGAGCAGCCATCCCACACACAGAGGAATGAAGGAAAACCAGTTTCCTGTACACTGCACTGTGCCTCTCCTTCCCCATCCCTTCACACGGCCCTGATAACCCCCGTGGAGCACTCTGTATTTATGAGTAATGGAACCACTTGGGTTGGAAAAGACCTCCAGGAACAGCCAGTCCAACCTTGTCACCCAGCCCAGGGCAATGAGTGCCACATCCAGTCATTCCTTGGACACCTCCAGGGATGGGGACTCCAAACCTCCCTGGACAGACCCTCCCTGTGCCTGACCACCCTTTCCATGGGGAAATTCCTGCTGATACCCGAGCTGAGCCTCCCCAGGACAGCACGAGTCTCCTCTTGTCCCACTGCCTTTTACTGACTTCACCCCAGGAGCAGGAGTGTGCACAGACAGAGCAGCTCCCACTGCAGAGCCTCCTGCTTGTCCCTCACTCATCCCACCCTGGCCTCTCTTCTAGCTAGGAGCCATTTCACAAAACTCACAGAAATCACAGGAAAAACAAAGACAAAGGAAAGAAATCAAAGCAACAGCCAGAAGCTGCTGTGTCAGGAGAGCTGGGAGCTCTTTTTGCCAAGAGAAAGTGGAATTTTCAGCCAAAGCAGGGGCAACTGATGGGTCAGGAACTGCAGAGTTGTTTTAAACAAATCCTCCTGTAATCTCCAGTGCTGTTGCTTGTTTTGAAAAGCAATGTGTGCATGATAGGACAGGTATGGGGAAACCTGCTCAGCTCCTCAGCCAAGTATTTCCCCTTGGCAAAGAGCATCTTAAAATATCCCAACGTGGGCATCTGCTGCTGGAAAGCAGCACTTGGCACTGCTCTGTCTTTGCTGCAAGCTGGAACTTCTCCAGGGCCTCTCCTCACATCTATGAAGAAAAACTGAGTGCTTCTTAGTACTTTAACCTGTTTCAAGTTGATGTTCCCCCATTTGTTTAGATAGCTTGGTATGTGGCTTTAGATACTTGGCAGATTCAAGAATACAAAAAAACCTGAGTAATTTATAATAAATACTCAGTTTGAGGCCAAACTGCAAGAAGCAGTTGAAGGAGTTGCATTACAAACTAACTAAACAAGGCTTACCACTCCTCTGAGATCACATTCCCTTAGGTGAGAGACAACAGCTCCATGTGTGTTTTACATGACTCACCTCAATAACTTATCACCATCATTACTCATCCCAATAATTAAGAGGAAGGAAGGTTTATATAAATAGCTCCTTGAAGACACCCTAATTTAGAGCTCATTCCCTAATTGAGCTGATGGCTAACACTTTCTGGAAGGGCCCAGATCAGAGCAGTCCCACTCAGCAGAGCCCGATGTGGGGCACAGGGCAGAGCCTTGCTGCTCACACAGTGCTGAGCAGGCTTTTCCTCTGCCTGCCAGGGAGCAGACAGAGCCTGCAAAGCTCGTCTGACCGCGGCAGATTAATGGTTTTAACAATAATGCTGCAGCCATGGGATGCAGCGCTGGCTGGGCACGTTCACAGCTCCCTGAGCTGCCAGGGACACAGCACAGGGACACTGGGACCCCCAGGGAACTGGGACCCCCCAGCCCTTGGCAGGTTCTCCTCACACAAGGTGATGTTGCATAAGAAGCTGGTGATGATGCACAGTAAAACTTTTGACCTCCCACCTCAAAACCCGGCTTAAAATCTTGGCAAGTCAAAGTTCTAAGGAGGATCAGACTCAAAGTTTGAAATCAGAAGCTCTGGGCTCAGATAGAGCTTCACTCCAAAGGTCTCACTGACACTTATCCAGACGTGAAGCTCTTCCAAGGTCTTAAATATCAGCTCATTCCAGCCCTGGGACATCTTCCACTGTCACAAACCCATCCAGCCTGGCCTTGGGCACTGCCAGGGATCGAGGGACAGCCACAGCTTCTCTCCCCACCTGCACAGGAGGAATTTCTCCCCAATATCCAATGTAAATGTGCACTTTGGCAGAACCCACCCAGCCCAGCAAGGTCAGCTGTGTTTCCCCGGGCTGTGCTCCTGTGTCCCACCCCTCACACTCAGGGAATTCCTGCCTCTGGCACACACTGCCAGCCCTGTCCCCAGCTGGGTCACACAGAAATCCATGTCCCTTAGCCCCCCAGCCCAGCAGGCAGGCCCTGCACACCCTCCAGTGCAGGGAGATGTCACAGCACTCCCCAGCCTGGGGGTGACTAAGCCATGACCAAATTCTGTGTCCTTTGCCATTCATCACTCCCAAGTCCATGCTGTAGCACACAGAGCTTATGTGCAGTGATGGATTCAGTGACACAACTTCTAAAAGGAAACCATTTGCTCAAGGTTAAATCATTGAATGGGCTTGTCTCTGGCTGTGCTGTTTTGTTCTCACACATCACTTCTAACACTTGGGAAATAGAAGTTCCTCTGTTGTAAAATACAGCAAATTTTATCTGCTATGCACTTAGAAGATTTTTCAATTTATTTTAAAGATTGGCATATATCTTTTAAGATAATTCTACTACATAATCATACTTAATTTTCAGTGTGAGGCATCCATATTCTGATACTGCCATCACTAAAGAGGCCCTGGCACAGGGTGCCCAGAGCAGCTGTGGCTGCCCCTGGCAGTGCCCAAGGCCAGGTTGGACATTGGGGCTGGGAGCCTCTGGGACAGTGGAAGGTGTCCCTGCCATGGCAGGGTGGCACTGGGTGATCTCTAAGGTCCCTTCCAGCCCAAACCAGTTTGAGTCTATGAAAAAGGTTGAATTTAGTGTCTAATCCAACATCAAATTAAGTGAAAGTAAAGACTAACACTGACTTTGAGCACTAGATTTGGTCTCTGGTGCTAAATGAGACATCTCAGCTCAATAAATGAGAATAAAATATTGAGAAGGCAGAGATATCCTTCCTTCAGGAACTGAAAGGAAGAAGTAGTGAGCAGAACCTGAAGAATTTTGGTAGCAAAGGCAGTGTGAAGTTCACTCCAGAAATGTCACTTTGAACTGGAGTTGTGCCAGCCTGGCAAACTTCTCCTCTCTTATCTGCTCTTCCACAATGTGCACCACACACTTCCTCCAGGAAAAAAAAAAAACAAACCAGGCTGCACCTCCAGAAAAAAAACCAAACCAGGCTGCACCTTGCACTAACTGGACCTGCCAGCATCACCCTTCCCCACTGCTGGAGGAGTTTTAGCTCTGGGGGTGCAGGAACCCACACGGGTCACACAACCACATCAACCCAGCAGCTGTTGGCTAATTTTAGAAAATGAGTCAATAAACACAGCTCTGCACAGAGAAAACAATAACTTGCCATAAGTGCTTTAATAGTGGAGATGATTTCTGCCAGGATGGCTCAGGTTGCTCACAGGGAATCAGCTGGAACACCCCCATTTACTGTCAGCGAAATGACATTTCCCAAGGTGTCCCCAGAGCTGCCCAGCCCTGGTTTAGTGTTTGGGATGGAATGATGCAGGCTGTGCTGGGAGCGCACAGCCAGGCTGTGCTCACAGTGACACACAGCAACTGCTCTGTCATTCCTGTCCCCAGCGCTGCCAAGGCTCTTTCATGCTGCCACTTTGTCCAACACAGAGAAAAGACTTAATTAGGAACGCCAAGAAACAAGCACAGCATTCCACAACAGTCTCTGAATTCCTACAGAGCTGAAGTTTTCTTATTTCACACACTTTAACTCCTCCAGCTTCAAAGAGCACATTCAGTGCTGTTTTACAGGTGTACAAGATTTTTTTTGTTGAGTTAAACTTTTTGGATATAAATCGGGAAACATCATGCCAGGGTTTCTAACGCACCTGGATACAAGTATCAGGAAAAAAAAAAAGGCACACCGTGTTAAATTTCTGCACCCTTCCCAGCAAGGGAGTAAATTGAGTTACCTACCGATACTTGACTTTGATCTTGTCATTGTCAGGGTTGCAGTAAAGCCTTTCCAGGTGCTCCTGGGAATCGTTGGTCACACTTTGCCACCTCTGGGTTGCTGTCCTCCTCACCTGCCAGTGATAGGGTAACACCGTGTGATGCTTGGGACAATCACTGCCATAAACACAGGTGCCCTGGAGAAAATCCACACAGATTTCAATCCCGTCCTCCTGGTGGGTGTGATACTGCAGCTGGTTCAAGAGCTCAAACACCAGGTCCAGGGAAGCTTCTTCACTTTTATCCTGGAATATCCCAGCATTGAATTTATTGCTTGGGGTTAAGTCGTATTGCACTGGACAGCTGTTCTCCTGGAGCAAGCCAGATGTGTAGCTTTCCAGAACCTTGTCAGGGAACAAAGGACAAGCTGCACCATCACTGGCACTTGGGTGCAAAGGATGATCCTGGAATGATTCACTGCCACTATCAGCAGCACTTCCAGGAGTTTCTGGGGAGAAGCCTTGCTCTCCTGACTGGACATCCTGCTCAGGATGCCCGGGGGAAGGGTGAGCTCCTGCCAGCTGACCCTGCACATCTGGAGCTGTTGGCATCAGCACAGTCACGTTATTTTCTGTCTGGGGACAAGAGGTACTGAGGTCCAGAGTCTTTTTCACAGCAGGTTCACATAAATCTCCGTGGCCACCACGCTGCCCCCGGGGCACAAAGACTCTACCCAAGGCCCCAGCTCCCAGCAGGCTGGTGAAGATCGGCCTCAGAGCCCGCAGGGTTTTTGAGTCCAGCCTCTTCTGCACTTGCTGCTTCTTCTTGAAGCAAGGCTTCACCGGTGGGATCTTTTCAGCCAGCCTGAGCTGGGGAGAGAAGTCCTGAGCAGGAGAGCACTGCATGGCTGGGCAGGGAGCCTGGGGCACCACGCACGCTGCCGGGGGCTCGCCGTCCATCGCACACAGACTTTGCTCCCTCCAAAGCACTTTCAAACGTCCCAGAGCCTCCCAGGAATCAAGCTAGGGCAGAAAGGAAAACAAGACAGTTAATCTCTCTAATTGCTCATGGTTGACACGAACAAGATCACCCCTGGAGAGGATTTCGAGCCAGCAGCAGCAAACTCCTCCCCTGGCTGTGACTGCGGGTAGCCCTTAGGCACGTAAAGCATGAAAACAGCTAAACTGGGGCTAATTAATCCCAAACCCACGCTCCCCACGTCCCCGCACATGCCGGCTCTGAGGCGCTCCGGCACGCACACACGGTCCCCCGAGGGTGGCAGGAAAGGGAAGGGAAGGGGGGTGGTCCCACGCCTCCTCCCCGGCAGGATGCTCAACAAACAAGAGAGAGCGCTTGGGTTCGTCCCATCCCACAAGAGCGAACCTGACAGCGCTGATTCCTGCGCCTCCCTCACACACAGACCTGAGCAGCAAGAGACACATCCCCCACACACATTTCAGACGTTCCTGCACCATTTCCTCTCCCACCGGAGGAGCAAACCTACACGTTCCCATTCCCATTCCATGCGCGTGTGTCCTCCCTCGTGTCACCTCCCACATCCCCCGGCAGCAGCGCCGGGGACCCACGGCAAAGCTTCCCACGGGCTTCCCACCACGCCATCCTGGAGCCGGGAGGAATTCCAGAGTCCACAGCCCGTCCCTGTCCCTGTCCCCGCCCTCGCTGCTGACACACACCGCGCTGGGCAACAGGAATTAAAACTGGCCAGGGAAGCAAACAGGAGGGCGATGGTTACTCAGGAACCGAGAGGGACATTGCTTGCGAGCTGCAGAATTGTGTTGTTTAAAAGCACAATTAAGCATTGTGTCTCCTACGTCACCAAAAGCAAGTGCTCTGCCTTTTAATCAGGAATCCTGTAATATTTGATTACATTTAATTAAACCTTCTTCAATCTCACATGCAGGCTCGAGGCTCAGAGTGGAGCACATTAAGGATTACTTCCTGGATGAATGCATTCCAACCAAAGTTACTCCTCGCTTCAAAACAAAATCCCAAAAAACTGAGAAAATTTGGCAATAAATTCTTACTACTGACGATTTGGTCTGGAAAATTTCTCATCGAGCCTTCCGTATTTTGGAACATGCATTTGTAAAGCTTTTCCATTTCCCTGGGAAACAGCACGTCAGAATTGCCAGGGGAAAAAAA
>VXBI01007791.1:0-10145 GCA_013397375.1 Toxostoma redivivum | reverse complement strand
TTTTTTTTTTTTTTTTTTGTTTTATTTTGTTTTGTTTTGTTTTGTGGTTTTATGGTTTTTTGGTTTGTTTTTTTTGTTTGTTTGTTTGTTTTGTCTAGAAGCTAAGGATAGGGGAGTGGATACAAGGTTAGGGGATTTTGGCAAAGGTTGAAGGGAGGGAACAGGAACAACAGGGTTTTCTAGGGTAGGAGAGGTAAGAACATGTAAACCAGAGGTAATTTTGTGGCCAGGCTGTGTCTGGCCTATGGCTTGACTGATGGAGAAGAATGTTTTCAGTTTTCTGTCTTGTCTGCTGTTGCATGACAGGACGATCTTTTGTTTGGTATGTGGATATCGCGGCAGTGGAGCGGCGGAGTGNTTGGGTATGTGGATACCGGGGGAGGGGGGCGGCGGGGTGGTGGGGGGGGCGCGCCGCTGCCGTGATCTTCCAGAGAAGCGTCTTTAGAAAGACATCCTGGTGGAACCAGGCACGTTCCCGCTCTCGGGAGGAGGGATTTTGGTTCCTTTATGAGAGCCCTGCTTTTGCCGATGGTGGAGAAATGGACGGGAGCCACGTGTTGTAATTCAAGGCGCAGTTTATTCCTTCTCGAAGGGTCCAGGGATGATATGGCTCCCCGAGCACAGGGGGAGCAGAGTTGATATAGGATAGTCAGAGGGACAGGGTAGAGCAACAGCAAATGGTCTGAGGATTCAGGGGTGGTACAAGGAGGGAAGGGCCAACGGGATACAACGAATTAGCACGTCGGGAGCAGAACTATACTTCACAGGACAAGGAGGGGATGCCTAAGGGCTTTCCCTCCAGGGGAAAGAGATAAACTCTTTTGTTGTGGGGTGTTCTGCCTCCACATGTGGACACTTGGCAACGCCTTTGTCTCCTCACAGAACTGGTTTGGTTTTGAGGAGGTGTTGTATTTGACTAAGGAGAATTCTTGTTAGTGTTTGTGGGAGCAGTATTTGCTGTGCCTAGGTATGTTTTTATGTTTTTTCCTGGAACCATCTTGGGCCAGATGGTAGGGAGACAGAGGCATAGCCTCTCCCCTAAGTAATCAACTGGAAAGGTCCAGAGATTTGATGTGTTTCTGGGTCCTTTAGTAGCACTGGTGGTTTTTCAGTGAGCTTAGCTTGGGTTGAATTTGAGAAGTGGTGGAGTATTTGGGGGGTCAGGCTCCAATGCTGTACAATTTAGGAAGTTAATGATGTAGAGAGCTTTGCAGAATCTTTCAACAGAAGATACAATTTCTGTTCCTCTCCACTGTTGATTGAGGGCTTTTTTGAGGGTTTGATGGGTTCTCTCTACGATGGATTGTCCTTTGGTATTTGCAGGTATGCCTCTATTGTGTTCTATTCCCCACTCACTGAAGAACTCTTTTTATACTACGAGAGGCATAGGAGGGCCCATTATCTGTTTTAATACTTTTTGGGACTCCCAGAGTGGAGAATGCAAGGAGAAAATGCTTAATGGTGTGAGTGGCATTCTCTCCTGCGTGAGCTGACACAAATACTGCTCCAGAAAATGTGTCGACTGACGTGCACATATTTAGAGGTTCCAAAGGGTGGGAAATGGGTTACATCAGTCTGCCACAACTGGCAGCTCTTCAGGCCTCTGTGATTGGCTCCAGTACTCATAGATGGTATCTGGTAATTTTGGCAGTTTGGGTGTGTTGTTACAATAGCTTTTGCTTGATCTGTTAATAGCTTGAACATTCTAAAGAGGGTAGGTACATTTTGATGAAAAAATACATGTGACCACTTTGCCTGAGCAAAGATGTCAGGGACATTAGCAGTTTCTATTGACACGGCTAACGCATCCAACGTTCCCTTCTGTGATGATACCTGGGAGGTCGGAGTGTGACTCACTTGCATAATATGGTAAGGTAGTTTTCTGCGGGAGATTAAACATGTCTGTGCAGAAATTAATTGGTGTAATTTTGGATTGGAAACCTCCTTGAGAAGAGTGTGTTCTGCTCTCATAGCTGTACCAGCAACATAAGCTGAATCTGCGACCAGATTAAAGGGTTTGTCTTTGAATCTCTCAAAGGCTCTGACAACAGCTGCTAACTCAGCAATTTGTGGAGATCCCTCCACTATTTGGACATCAGATGCCAAATTTTGAGTTTTGGGGTCCTTCCAGGTCATTACAGACTTGTGGGATGACCCCGAGCCATCTGTAAAAACAGCTAGAGCTTTGAGAGGTGTCCTACTTTGGACTAATTTTGGGACCAGATTAAAAGCCGCATCTCAATTTAAAAGTCTGTGTTTTTGTATGTGGATGGAAATTTGGCCTGTATAGCTATCTAGGGCAAATTGGAGGTTTTCATTGGTCTGGAGCAAATGCTCCAGGTCCCCAGTAGTTAGTGGCAAGTATATGCATGTGAACTCACACCCTGCAAGAGAGTGGAGGCAAATTCTGGCCTTTTTTATTAGATGCGCCATGATTTCTTGAAAGGTGGTAATTGTAGGTTGATTGTTTGTAAAGATCCATTCAAGTATTAATAGAGGGTCTCTGAGTTGAGGATCCCATTGGAAAATCAAGCCATAGAAATGGGGGGCTTTTCCCAAAATAACAAACTGGAAAGGCAGGTTGGGCTTGAAGCGATGGGCTTGGTGTGAAGACAGGGCTTCCTGGACCTTGGTGATGGTATCTTGGGCTTCTGGTGTGAGGGTGCGTGGAGAGTCCAGGTCTCCGTCATCACGGAAGGGGTTGAACAGGGGGGAAAAGTCCTCTGTTGTAATTCCTAGTAGGGGACGTATCCAGTTGATGGAGCCGCACAGACTGTGTAGGTCTCTCAGGGTTTTGGAGTCATCTCGGATGGAGAGCTGTTGGGGTATGGCAGTCCTTTCACAGATCTGGAGTCCATGATAAATCCATGCGCAGGTGTACTGCACTTTGTCCTCATGAATTTTGAATCCTCTTTTTCTGTGTTTTCAATGTTTTTTTTAACTGCTTTGTCCAAGTAAGTTTTTTCTGATGCACAGACTGGGATATAATCCATATAGTGGTGGATGATTGCATCTGAGAATAAGTTCCGAATGGGGGAAAGAATGTGAGCACTGGCATATGGTGGGAGAGTTTTTACGTCTTTGAGGAAGAAAAAGCCAATGATATCTTCTGAGTGGACCCTCTCTTTTAAGAGAGGGTACAGAGAAGGAAAACCGTGGGGCATCTTGGGGGTGCAGAGGATGCTGAAGAAACAGTCTTTGATGTCTATGATGGCAAGAGTCTAGTCTTGAGGTAGCATCAATGGGGAGGGCAGGCCAGGCTGGAGGAGACCCAAGTCTTCAACAACCTCATTGATCTTGCAAAGGTCGTGGAGGAGCCTCCACCTATCTGTCTTGGATTTTTGCAGTACGAAGACCAGAGAGGTCCAAATGCTGGTGGTATCAATGATGTGGCCTTTGGCAAGCTGCTCTTCCACAAGGGCTTGTAGTGCAAGCAATTTTACTTTGGAGAGAGGCCAGTACTCAACCCAGACTGGGTCCTCTCTTTTCCAATTGAGCCAAGGGGTAGTTGGTAGCACATGCTCCTTAGTAGCCCAAATCAGAAATCCCAGCTGCAAATTCTGATAGAAGCCTCCCATTGGGATGGAACATCCCTACCCCATAGAGTGAGGGGGGCCCTTACCACAAATGGGCAGATGGTCATCAGCTTGCCTTCAGGTCCTTCGACTATGATCATTTCACTTTCTCTGCATAGACACATTGACTCCGCCAATCTCAGAAATCATACCTGCAACCAGTTGTAGTTCCCAATTGGCTGGCCATTCCGAGCAGACAACACAACTGCACCGGTTTCTAGCATCTCTGGTCTGTGGATCTTCTCTCCCTTACAGAAAAGGCTGCACTGGATGAGAGGCTTATCTGAGCCCATGATCTGGGTCCACATTACTGTAGATTGAGGGGAAGCTGTTCCATGTGGTTTTGTGGGAGCAAAAAGGCCTGTGCAATCAGTGTTTCCTGTGAAAGATAAAAGGAAGTGTCCATGCAGCACAGCTGAACAAAGGTTTCTTGTCCAGGTAATACAGTTTGTGTTTCTGGAAAAACAAAAATATGCCTTGGATCATGGAAAGTGTCACCAAGGGTTAGAATGTCCCAAGGACCAGTCTGATGGACTGCATTTTCCTGTGGGAACAAGGTGAAAACACCCTTCTGTAAAGTCCATGGACAGTGTGGTTACCAGCTGGTGCTGGGTTTCCATCTGTATTGCTCTGTATGTTGGATCTCCTTGATGTGATTTGGAATTTCCTGTGACGATGGGCTGTGATGACCCCCATTTTTCGCAGGTGGGGCAGGGCGAAATAGCTTTTGATTTTCTGTCTGAGTGCAGGGCTTTACCATGCTCTGCTGGAAGTTTTCCGAGTGCTGCAGTCTCTGGGGCTGCAGTCTCTGGGGCTTTGGTAATTGGTGCGAGGGTCTTGGGTGAGTGACTTATCTGGGCAGTCCTTTATAAAGTGTCCAAATTCCCCACAGTGAAAACAGCGGGGCATTATCTTCGGAGGTCACCACTGCGAGTGCACCAGAGACCCCTTCTGCAATGCTCTTAGCAACTGCTTGGGCAACTGTGTTTTCAGTGGACAAGTGGCTTGTACAGCTTTCCACCATCTGTTCAATGGTGGGTTCCATGTCGAGGGGTAAAGTCCTCAGAATAGTTTTACATTGTTCATTAGCATTACTTACAGCAAGTTTACCCAAAAGTTCTTTTCATGCCTCTATACTCTTGATCTGTTTTTCCAGGGTACTATCTAGTCTGTCCACAAATTTAATAAAACTCTCATCTACCCTTTGTTTGATATTAAAGTGCAGGGTAGGAATGGAGTCATCTGGTGTAAGGATGTCTTTGCTGCATTAGATATGTCCTGCAGTGTCTTTTCAGGTAAAGTGTTAGCTTGTTCAGAGTGTTTTAGAATATCACCCTCTCCAGCTAATTGCTCAACAGTAAAATTTTGCAAATTTGCATCTTTGGAATAGTTCTAACTGTTTTTTCCAATGCCTTTCCCATAGCATATATTCAGCGGGGGTAAGGAGACATTGAGCAATATTTTTGATGTCATGTGGGACTAAGGTATGTGCCGAAAAAATAGCTTCTAAGAAATTTCTAAAAATATGTGCTGACCAGCCATGCTGTTTTGCTACCTTACATAATTCTATTAATTCTTTATTAGTGACTGCTTCCCACACTGTTTTGTTTGTGCTCCCCTCCCCCTTCTTTTTTTAAAGATTACAGGGAAGGCTGAAATCCTTTGGGCTAATTCCCATTCTCCTGCTTGAGTGGCTTGAATTCTGGTTATTGCCCTGGGATCAACCTCATCTGAATCAGAAGTAGACGTGCTGCTACTGCTGTCTTCAGAGGAGGAGTCAGACCGTACAAGCCGTACACAGCGCTTGTTTGAACGCTTGGAAAATGCTTGGTGTGGGGCAGCGGCGAGTTGAGAGAGCTGTGGGGAGGGGCACAAGGCAGAACCTGGCCACAGGGAGGCTGCGGGGCGACGATAACAACGCTGCCGGCCGTGCAGCTGGTGTGAGCTAGAGGGCTGCTGTGGAGGGGCTCGGGGTAACCGGTTAGCTGCCCGCTGACAGCCGCTAGCATCAACATAGCTTGGGGAAGCGGGGAAAAGGGGAGCACAGAAGTAAGGGGTGCTGAAGGTGGGATGGGCCACACGGGGGCAGCCTTGAGGGGAGGAGACAGGGTAGGTGATTCGGTAATAGGATCTAGGGAAAGCGAGGGGTAGAGGCAGGTTTCTGAAAGCTGAAAAACTGTTTTTTCTGGGCTTGGGAAGGAAACTGTGTTATTTGCATTTGCATTTGAACAGAGAGGAGGTGGAAGAGTTAAGGATGCGGGAGGGGGTGGCGTGGGCTGAGAAGAAAGAGTTTCAGAGCTGTTTTTTCTACCGCTCTTACAATCGGTTGGAAAATAGGAATAAAATATGTGACGGAAAAATCTCCCTTAGCTCGGAATTATAATATTTTTGTCCCTGCTGAGTCCCAGAAGGAATCAAGAGTGATAGTATGACTATCAAAATTAGAAAATTGATCAGAAATCCATTTTATAATTTTTTTCAAATTAGTTTTTGATAGATTTCCTTTAGAGAAAGAATAGCTGTTAGTAGATAAGATTTGTAGAATTTGGGAATATAGGTCTCTCTCAGTATGGGATAGCTGAGGTTTTGTGAGTTTTGTTCCCATACTGGAATCCTGTCCCCTCAACAGAAAAAAGAAAAAAAAAAAGAAAAAAAACCACAAACCAAACAAACAAACAAAAACTAAAAACAAAACAAAAAAAACCCGAAAAGACCCAAAGTAAAAAAAGTGCCCTAAGAGAAGCTGATATACTTGCAATTCTTCAGCCGATGTGGGTCAAAGACTGCTGGGTGGTGGTCGGCCGTTGTTCCCATCATCAGGAATCAGTTCCTAGAGGGTGTTGGACAGCCTCGGGGGGGTAGCTCTGCTATAATGAAGATGCTACCTGCCGAGGCGGTGACGATCCAAAGGCGGTTACAGTTCAAAGGAATGCCACTCCCTGTCGGGCTGGCAAGGATCCAGACTCGATGTTTGTGCGTCACCTGTTACAACCGGTGCCTGGGGTCGATCAGACCCTGACTGCTGCCAATGTCCAAGATAGGGGGTCCCACAAGGAACAGCCTTTCCTGGAGTCCTAGGCAGTCTCAGTCACAAGGTACCAAAAGCAAGTAAGGCCTGGGTTTCAGGTGATCAGCTCTTATAGTAATTTCAGCTTAGAGCGATTTCAGCTTAGAGTGATTTCATCTCAGCTCTCAAGGTACCTCGGCTGACACAGGGATCAGAGACCAGGAAGCTCTGTGTAGAGGTTCCACAGAGTACTTTATTGTCTTTTCTGCGATGGGTTCCAGTAACAGTGACAGTCGGCTGAACTGGGTGAAAGCAGGGGTTTTTAAAGGGAAAGTGTGGCTTGACAAAGTGACCAATAGTTTGGGGTTAAGGAAATATGACCAACAGTTATACGAGGAGATAAAGTGGGGTACGAAGCAAGAGAAGGGTCTCTTAGCCTAGTCACTGTGACTAAGCAAATCTTATCTAGGGGATAGCTTTCCAGGGAGGCCTTGTGAGGGGCCCTGCTCCCTCCACAAGGGGGCCTTTCCTTATGTTGCAATTGTGAATTACAATTAAAATGTCAAACAATTGGTGGATTGGGGTCCATAAAAGAACACTTCAACAAGTTAAAAACATAAACATTTCTGCAGTCTCTCAGCAGGGATGCCATCACCAGCTCCCCCTTTCTCCCCGGGCTGTAAAGCTCCCATTTCCTCTATTACACAAATAATTTCTTGGAGATCCTGGAGCAAACAACACTTGTGAGTTTGTTTTTTAATAACAAACACAGGGGAATTCCAAGGGCTAGTAGAAGGCACTATATGCCCTTTCTGGAGATGTTGCTGGACTAATTCAGTTAATGTATGCAGTTTATGAAATGATAGGTGCCATGGCTCCTACCCATACTGCCTCAGAAGTTTTTTAAGTCAGTTTGAGGGTGCCGCGCATTGCAGAGAACCCAAGGCAAAATTTGACTTTAATAAAATTCCCCACTGAGTCAATACATCCCTCCCCCACAAAACCAGAGGAACAGGCAATATAAAAGATTTAATTGTAGCAACACACCCCTGGGTCCTGTTATCTGTATTAAGTGTTGGCTCTGTAAGCTTTGACTGTACCCCCTCATGCCTGAGAGCATCTGAGGCCCAGTCTTTAATGACCAATCACAGAGCCATTTGATTTTAGAGATAACAGTTACATCTACACCAGTGTCAATAAGGCCTGTTAAGACTATGTCCCTGCCTTTCAGAGGTACTTTGCATTGGAACGTGGGACACTGAGATGCAATACATTGTGTCCAAAGAATTTGTGGAACCCCTGTTGAACCAAACCTGCCTACTCCCTTTACAGCTATTGCAGGAGCAGAAAGGGGTGCTGCCAGGAAAGGTACAAGCTGGGCTATTTTGGTCCCAGCCAGGACCACACAGAGCAGCTGGGGGGTCCTAGTCATGATCTTTATCTCCCCAACCGAGTCAGAATCTTTGACTCCAGGCAACACTAACAATCCTGTTATGGAGGTAGGTGATCTACCTATGAGCAATGCATGGTAACAGGGTTCCAAGGGTCCATAGAGGCCTGTAGGGAGACAAAAAGCTGTGCTATTTGACAACATTTGTTGATATGTCCAGTCCTGCGCTGCCTGGTGTGGCTGCACATAGCTCAGCGATGGTCTGGTGAGTGGGAGCTTGGCAGGTTGAAAGCTGAATGTTGCTCCTGGTTGCTGTGTCAGCTGTGGGATTTCTGTCTCTGTGTGTCGCAGCCCCGTGTTTCAAATGAAATTTCCCTGCTGCAGAGGCTGGCCATTCTGGTGAAACCTAGAGCGGCACTGGTTAGCGAAATGATGGCCTTTCCAACAGCAAGGGCACATCTCCCGGGTCCTGGGTTTCTGTATATACGCTTTTTTGCAGTTTCTTTTAACATGCCCTGTTTCCCGCAGCCAGAACAAACCTACTGCTTTCCAGGGACTAATTTCAGGGCAGAGAAGGCATCAGCTATGCCCTGCCCCACAGCCTGATAGGTGACTGCTGTGGTATGCTGCAGTCTTCCCAGGTGATTACAAGTTTCTATCATTTGAAGCTCAGGGGGGGGCTCAGGGGGCAGAGATTTCAAGAGGCGCTTACAGTCTTCATTTGAATTTTCTATAGCCAGCTTAAGGAGTATAACCTCCCTTGCTTGATCATTTTCAATTTGTCTCTACAGTGTTTGTTTTAATCTGTCCACAAATTGCATATAGGGCTCCCGGGGACTCTATTTAACATTTATGAAAACTGTTGCTGCTTCTTGCATCATGAATTTTAAGAAAAACCAGGTGAGCTGCCTCCTTGATACCCTCCAGTGCTTCTCTGGGTAAGGCAGCCTGGGCATTAGCATCTGCATGCAGCCCCTCCCCTGCTAGGTGGTCAATAGTTAAGGTGGCCTGGGCTTGGTTAGTGCACCCTGTTAATTAATTTTCAAATTAATTTTCCAGTCTTTTTTTCCATTGCACCATGAATATTGCATATTGCGTCAGCGTAAGCAAAAGATTTGCTAAAGACTTAACATATGAGGAGTCATGAGGTGAGTAGTAAAAGTTGCTCGTACTAAGTTACTGAAGTAAGGAGACCCCAAGCCATATTCTGCCGTGGCATGGTGCAGTTCCTTAATTTTTGAGTGTCCCAAAGGCTCCCATTGTGGGTTCCCTCCCTCGGGCCAAGTTGCACTGGGGCAACAAAGATTTCAGAAGCAGTATCAAAGTCTCTGTCCTTAAGGAATTTCTTTTTTATCCGTAATCAATTATTGAGCGTACCCATAGAGAATAAGTCCGGATCTTTTGTGAAGCTGGGGTTGAAGGGATTGAATTCCACGTCACTGCTAGAGTCAGTGTTCACTGCGTAAGTGGTCAGTGTTCGGCGGCTCTGGGGTCACAGGTGATATAGCGGTGGAACTGTGGGTGGCGACCGGGCTCTAACCCTGGCACTCGTTGGGGAGGGTGTGTGGATGAGGGACAGGGAGCATGAACTGGGGAGGTCTCAATCCAGTTATGGCCGTCTCAGGTAGCTTCACAGGCACCCTCACACCCCTCCTGCTTTGTAATCGCATCCATAACCACCCTCCATGCAGGAAGCATTTGCAGCTCTGGCCAGGCAGAGTGGCCAGATCGTAGAACTTAATGCTGACCTTGTCCCAGTAGCAGAGGGTGAAGAAAGAAAAGAGGGTGGTGTCACGGAATATGTGTGATACCCATCGTAGAAGTGATTTAAGGTCTTGCTTGGGGATGGGGAAACTATGCCTGCCTATAAAAGTGAGCATGGTTTTATACATGTCTCTTTTGGTGGACATATCTTGTCCCATACTTAAGTTCCCCTGGCTCACCTGTCATGTTCTGCAGAATAGATGATTGTCGACCCAAACGTGGTTCTTTTACCAACACTTCTAAGTTCTAGGGGTCTCGCTGATTGCTGCCAGTTAGGCCAGTTCTTCTCCTCACACAGGAGTAAAAGTAATTAACGATGAGAGAGAGATGGGGTTGCTGAATGATCAGGATCCAATTTTAACTGAGCACAACATGTGCCTATATAACATTTACAGGAAGGCTGGTAATA
>VXBI01007790.1:0-40980 GCA_013397375.1 Toxostoma redivivum | reverse complement strand
GTCCAAGTGGACAGCAGTGCTGTGTGATGTTTTGGGACAGAAATGTGTAAAGGAGGGTAAAAATCGCTCCTTGTGAAAGTGGTGTCAGACTTGCATAAATAGGTACTTGGGTAAGATGATGGTGGTGCCAACTGTCTGTCATGATCCACTATTAATACAGAGCAGGGGTTGTGATGGTTCAATGGATCTCAAAGGTGCAAACAGGCAAAAATGCAGGGGACAAATCACAGTTCATTCAACAACAGCAATGCATTTTATTAAATGCCAACAACTCAATTGTGATAGAGTGGAGACATATAGGAAACAAAGTATAAAGAAAAAAGGAGGGGGATGGGAATATAGCTACCAATGAGATGAGACGGATGTCCTCATAGGCCAGCCAGTGGACAGGTCTTCATCCCTGAGGAGTACTCAAAAGGGTCTTCTCCAGAGGGTTGCTTTTTATAGTCCTTTTCGAGGTGAGTGGCTTCTGGCCAAAAAGGTGGGAAGATTTATGGACCATTGTGTGGTGCTTTGAAAGGCGGGAGTGGACGGCCAGTACATACAGTCTCCAGCTGTTACCACAACAGGACAATCTCCAGCTGATGCCATAACAGCACAGTTCAGTAATCACAATACACCTGCACGCAGTAAGCATCCACCTCGGCCAGGCCAGGAAACCATTGCTCATAGTCCACCTGGGTGGGGGTCTGCGGGGTCTTGCGACAGTTGGGAGGCAAAAACGAGGGAAACTTTGGACTGACTCTTAGACTGTCTGACAGCAGACAGCCACAGAATGCAGCACTATTTCAGTGACTTTGTTGGTGATCAAAGCCCTTCTCTGACTAATGCACTTTATTTTTTAGTGGCCCTCACCTTTTCTAAACATGTTGTGGCCCAGCATCAATGCACTTCATTTGTTACATGCTTAGTTGGAAGCCTCTTATTTATGAAAAAGAGCATTACTTGCATTCTCAAACATGTAGGTGCTTAAAAAGGTATTTTGTTGCTGACTGTGCAAATCTTTTTGCTCATTGATTATAATGGTTCTTGAGTGGCAGCTAGATTAAATTAAGACTGAAGTCTCTGGGCTAAAAGCCCTGATAGAACTTTTGTGCAAAGGCTGCATTTCTCAACTTTGGCACTTAAGCAGACTGCCCGCTTAGAATTATATACTGTGGACTAGATACCTGCAAACTTACATCTCTGATGAAGCAAATTCCACAGCAGCTGTGTTTTATTTCACTCTACATTAAAATAACTAGCTTGGGTTTAGACCAAAAAATAACATGGATGAGTCAAATCCAAGACAACTAAACTGTGTCAAGCTCAGTACTGTGGTGTCAGTTTGGCCAGAGCTCAGATGGAATGCCAGCTTGTCCTCAGAGGAGTGGGAGTGGCTCTGGGTCTCAGTATCCCTTGCTACAGCTTGAGCCAACAGCTCGTGTCTCTAGGTGTCCAAGCACAGCTTAGTGTTCAGAAACACTGATCAGAGTCTTTTGGAAATCTCCAGGGTCATAACATTGGTTTCTGAGCTTCAGTGTGAAAAAATCTAGCAGCCTCTAAGGTCAGCCTAAAGTGTGGCCACTTGAGCAGCTAAAATACAACTTACAGGTGGTTATGCCTGCTTAGTGGGTTAAACAATTACAGCTGTGGCTGATGCAACCATACATTGGGAGAACTTTTGCCTTGTGCTTACACAAAAGGCTGTTCATGGAGGGAACATTCCCTACACTGCAACTCCAAGTACTGGACTCATGTGGAGGCCTTTCTCCAACGGCCTGCAATAACAAGGCAGGGAATATTGCGTGGGTTACTTTGCTGCCTGTGTATGAGGTGGAATAGCATGGGATCTGGCACAACTGTCACCAGTCTTTTTCTTGGGCAAAGCCAGCAGGCAAGATGGGAATCATTTGCAGGGTCATGAATTGGACCCTCCCACACAGATAAAGGGGAGGAACCAAAGGTCATGTGATAAATGTGGTTCGTGCTAATTAAATTGTAACTATATTAACAAAATTGTATTTAGATCAATAGAAGGCAATTGTTACAGAGTGAGGGGGGAAGATGGGTGAGACAGGACAAAAGACATCATCCAGATGTTGGGAGCCAAACAAGTATTTTGGAAGGGATAGTAGAAGGATGTAGGTCTGACAAGCAGCATCTAGAAATAGAAAGTTTCAACCTTGAAATGGGCCAAAATGGGATGATTCCAAGATGAGACGTAATTAGAATCTTGCTATGAAAAACATCTGCTCAGTTACAGAGTGCACCTGCGCTACCTTGGTCATTAATGAAGACGATGAGCCTTCATCAGAAATAAGACCCTCAAAAGGATGAGAGACCCCCTAACTCATTAGCAGAGCTTGCGTCATGCAACATAGTGACATAGATTTTAGAAATAGAAACTAGGAAGAGTTTTCTAGAAGCTTCTTTAGCGTATAGTATATAAGTGGGATTGTTCGCCTTGATGCTTTGGTATGTGAGGAGGGATGAGTCCCTCCCTATATTCCCGGTCAGAGGGGAAGCCCCTCCCTGGTCGGTTTTGCTTATGCTTTATACAAACCTCAATTATACTAAATTTCTTAATGCCAAATTTTTTATATTCTCAAATATATGCACTTTAATTGTATTCATCTCCAATACTTTAATTGTATCTATTTATAATTGTTACTATTAAAAATTTGCTGTTACATTTAATCTTGTTGTTTGATAAATTGGGAAAATAGAACAGCATTCATCACAGTCAGGATCTCTCACCACTTATTTCTGCAGCTGGTCAGCAAATGCTGCAGACAGTTGTGAAATGCCTGTATGCCCTACAGTCGATCTTAAGGATATGGGACTAGGATGGTCCTAGAGGGAAGGCTCAGTTCCACTGGGAGCACAGCTGTGTTGCTCACTAAACTACCTTCTTTCTGCAGCTTTGTTCCCTCATTCCCTCATGGTGGCACCTGAGCATTTCTGCAGTTTGCTTTATTGCAGTTAAAATTCAGGCTATCTAGCCTAATGTGGGATGTGGGCTGGAGTACAGTCAGGAGAAAAGTGGTTCCCAGTGGTTTTATATTTCCACTGCAGCCATCCCTAGTTACTGATGTGGCTTGGCCCAGGAGCTCTTGAAGATGGAGTCTAAATTTGTCATCACAATGGGCAGAAAAATGCACAGCAAATTACAGGTCATGACAACTTGGGATTTTGTATTTTACTGCATTCCTCACGCTGTTTAGCAATAGAATCCTCTCTGTGTATTACCTGCACATTTGTGGCTTCTGAAGGGACAGGGGACAAACTGCACTTGAAGCCAATCCAATGCAGGGAAGCTTCTGAGCATTTGGGTTGATAAATGCAGACCTCCTCTTTGCTGTAACTTGGCTTTAAGTGGCCACTGCCTGATCCACAATCCAATGTATATGTATGCGTAAATAGCATTTTAAGAAGATGCTGGCAACGAGGGCAAATGAACCAGGAGTGTGCTATCTCTTCTTCTCTCTCAATGCAGTTGGAGAACAGAGAGGTGACTGAAAACTCAATTTGTTTTTCTTTATGTGTGAAAAAACAGTCTCCAGGTTTAGCATGCACACAAGGCCATAAATCCCTGGGAAGGGGCTGCTGAGGTCAGTGGCTGTGTAAGTGTAGATAGAGGGTGCTCAGAAGAAACACGAGAGCATCCCAGGACCCCAATGCCACACTGCAAAGCAGGGTGGAAAGGGGCCGCACTGAAATCACAGGTGAATGCTCTGCTGTAATTTTTTAGTTAAGGTTCCTATCGTGTGCTTCTAACACTGTTAAAATTAAACTCTGCAGCCAAGGCTGAGTACTAGAAATTCTTTCTTCACTATTTAGAGCATTGCCAGCATCTTTTCAGAACAACTTTCTTCTCCTCTTCTGCAGCCTCAGATACAGGATACTTCAGCTACATGGTATCCCATGGTAAGTATCAGCTCTTCACCCTCAGGCCTGACTGACCTCCTAAAAGATTTCCAGCAATGACTAGATGAGATGGTAGTGACAGTGTCTGGTGTCAGCTTTTAATCTGTGAGCATTTTCCTTGGTGCTCTGTTCATGGATAGTAACTGCTGAAAATCTGCATGAAACTGTCCTTAATTCACCCTGCTTGATGCTGTTGCACAGATGGCATCTGCAATCATTAGATCAGAGAGCACTGGAGAAGCTAAATGAGACTTCCAAGTTGGAGTCAAGGCCTTAATCTTTATTCCAGAGTTCCAGCCTCGATACAAACACACTTGGAACAGCCTCCTGGTCTGCAGGATGTTCTACATACAAACCTTCAGAGTCAGGCTCTGCCTTGTATGCTGCAGACCCACCTGTCCTGTAGGGTTGTTTTATTTGTCTTTACAATAGCAGATACTGAGGCTTCCTTGAGGAAACTGCTGCTTCTGCTTTTTTTTTTTTATGTGCTCATCAACTCCTGCTAAGCAGATATAAACCAAAGCTGTTTGTTTTGCTTGGTACAGTGCTTCACTTGTTGAATATTTAGAATTTGCCTTGAGCTCCATTTAGGGGAATGGGAAGGTGGTGGTTGTATTTATGCTGCTGTATGAGCCTTGGCAGACAAAAAGGATCCTATGTTTTGTTGTATTGGTTCAGTCAAAAGGGTGTAAGGTGACTGATGAGCCCCTTAATGCTGGATTGGATAGTGGAAGCAATGTGACCTGGCTCTACTGAGCCTTCCCACTGCTAGGTCTAAGCATTGCCAGCTACCACTGCTTTGAAGTTGGTAGCTGGTATCTCCACAAATCTTAAAAACTTCATTATGTTGGTCTTAATTGACGCAAACCACTTTTTTTTTTCTATCAAAAAGAAATTTACACTTTGTGTGTGTGTGTCTGTAGAAGAGTTCTTTAAAAATTTCAGAGGTGACTGTTTCATAATATAGTGCAAAATTTATAGATTATGGCTGCTCTTTACCTTCCATGGAAGGAAAGAATATTTAAATTATCCCTTTTTAATCTTTCTTGTTATCCATTGTGTCTGGCAGATGGAGGTGAAAACAGATTGAGACTTAACAGTAAATCCCAGAATGGTTGGAAGGGACCTTAATCTAATTCTAACGCCCCCACCATGGGCAGGGTCACCTTCCACTAGACCAGGTTGATCAAAGCCCCATCCAACCTGGCCTTGAAGACTTATAGTGAAGAGGCATCTACAGCTTTTATGGGCAACCAGTTCCAGTGCTTCACAGTAGAGACTTTTTTCCTAATATCCAATCTGAAACTCTCATCTTAAAGCCATTCCCCCTCATCCTACCACTACATGCCCATGTCCTTCTCCAGCTCTCTCATTGGCCCTCTTGAGGTACTGGAAGGCATTATAAGGTCTCTCCAGAGTCTTCTCTTCTCCAGGCTGAACAGCCCCAACAGTCTCAGCCTGTCTTCATAGGTGAGATGTTCCAGCCCTGTGATCATCTTTCTGGTCTCCTCAACAGGTCCCTGTCCTTCCTATGCTGGGATCCCGAGCAGGATGCAGCACTGCAGGTGGGGTCTCACCAGAGCAGAGCAGAGGGACAGAATCCTCTCCCTTGCCCTGCTGCCCACAGGGCAGCACAGGACATATTTGGCTTTCTGGGCTGCGAATGCACGTTGCCAGCTCATGTCAAGTTTGTCGTCCTCCAGCACCCACGTCCCACTTCTTTGCACAGCCCCACTTGTCAAGCCTGTCCAGATCCCTCTGGATGGTATCCCTGTCCTGCATTGTGTCAACCATGCCATACAGCTTGTGATCAGAGAATTTGCTGTTTAATGAAGGAGCACTCAATCCCACTGTTCATGTCACTAGCAATAGGGCCAGGCCCAGTGACCCCCAGACAACCCCACTCATCACTGGCCTCCACCTGGACATCGAGATATTGACTGCAGCTCTTTTGAGTGCAACCAGACAGCAAATTTCTTATCCCACAAGTGGTCCACCCATCAAATTCCATGTCTCTCTGGTTTAGACATAAGAATGCCACACAGGACAGTGTCCAGTGCTTTGCACAGGCTCAGGTGCATGATGTACTGACACAGACTCTATTTGAAGAAAACCTTGCTGATGATTTTTAACAGGTTTTGCACCATATTAGCAAAGTATAATTCTATAGTGGCTAAGAAGCAGTAGCCTTGCTACATTAGTTGAGATCCTTCCTTCTTTTAAATCACTTTACTTATTGATTTCCCTTTAAAAGACACCCACTACAGCAGTGGAGAACTCAGCACAGCAATATCCAGCTGTGCCACAACAAATACTAACATGGAAGGACTACCTCTGGGAAACAGCTGTGTTTTTCTAAGCTGAGGAATATCTCCAAGATTCAAGATTTCATGCAGAAATCCTTGTGCCTTCTTGTTTCTTGCTGCCATGGCAAGAGTTGAACAGAATTCCAATAGTTTGTTGTATAATCTAAATCTTTATTGACTGAACACTTACCTGAAAACTCACACCACTCAAGTAAAATTGGTACGTTTTGCTCATGATGTGAAAAGTGATGGTAGAAGTCTAAGTGTGAAGATCAAATTACATGAAAATCCTGGGTGTGGTGTGATTTGGGGAGTTTTTGGAGGTTTAAGTTTTTTTGTTTGGTTGATTGGTTTTTGAAGGGTCAGTTTTTGACTGTAATCATGCTTCTGCTTTTTGAAAGCTGTATGATCGAATTGTAAAGGTACTTTTTTTGTGAATAATGGGTATACATTTTATTCATTAAATGTATTGAAAACCAAAGGGGTTTTTTCCTTCAGATGAAGGAGTTTGCACTTGAACCTCAGCCACTTTGTACAGCAATGTCCTCCTCAAGATGTAACACCAGCGCTGCCACTCAGGAGGAGGAACTGCCATCAGCCTGCTTCGAACTAGTGTTGCAAGTACCACATTTGCCAAAGGTGGCTGAAGTCCCAGGGCCACATCTGCCACGCTCCTGTGACAATGCCTGCCCTGCAGGCACATCCTAAGGAACAATTCTGAAGAAGTAGCTATGAGGCCTGAGATAGGTGTGATCTTTAAAAAGTATGGCTTAGCAGTCTCTAGGAGAGATTTAAGAACTTCAAGCATCTAAATGGGATTTTTCTCCCAACTACATGAAAACTTGACAGGCTTCTTCTAGTTCTCCTGTTAATGGCTCAATCAGCTAAAGTTAATTGGGATGGGGAAGTTTATTCCAGACCTCTGCATTTCAGTGAGTACTGAAAGCCAGGAACTGAAAAACAAAAAATATAAAAACTCCTAAATAAAAACTACCAACACAAAACACCCCTTAGGATTAAGTAATGGAGAAAGACTGAATACCAGCTGAATCCAGCTCAGTTTTAGTAAGTCAACTGCATATTCCGTTCCTTCCTCAAAGCAGTCTAGCTCCAGGTGCACTGGAACCTGGTGCCGGAAAACCATGTGCCAGAGAAGCAGCAGCCCAGGCCATTGGGCATTTGTCACATGGGGCCAAGTTCTTGCCTGCAGAGGAAATAAAAACGAGCTGGGGATGTCCTATGCAGGGCCAGGAGCTGGACTCCAATGATCCTTAGGAGTGCCTTCCAACTCCAGCTATTCTATGATTCTACTTCTGCTGTAGATTGTACAGGGCTGACAGAAGCACATCTGCTGTTCTGAACCTCTGTGAGGCCAGAACAGGGTGTGACCCTCAGAAGGGCTCAGGCACACACCCCTCAGCCACTCCACAGAACTGAGAGCAGGCACAGTAGGTATGTGGGTGCAGAAATGGGAGAAGGCAAGCAAGCAGTATGACAGGGTGAGATGCTGGCACTTCTGTCTTTGGCACTACCCTTAGGCACCCAGTTAAGCAGCTCATGGCTTCATCCTTTCCCCTTTCCTCAGAAACCAGGAAGAATGATAGTAGTGAACTTTTTTCCCCTTCTGTTAGGTATTGAGACACATGTGGTCTCCTCAATTACTTCTGGGTGTTTTAATCATTACACACGTTGTCTCCTCAATTACCTCTGGGTGTTTTAATCATTGTTACTGTTGTGCTCACACAGTGAGTTACAGTGTGCATACCCAGACTGAGTATTTGAGATTGTGAATCTCCCTTATCACAAACAGGCAGACAGAAAAGCTGAGTTTGTACATGCTTTATTAGAAAACTAACCCACACAGCTTCAGCTCTCTGCATTCGCGTCTCACAGACACCACTGGGAGCTTGTTTCTCAGAGCTGTGTGGAAATCATGTTTCCAAGTGCCACATCAAAGCATGGGAGATGCAAATGGCTGTATCCTGCTTTTCCCTGGCCCATCTGCTTTTGGCTGATGCTTCCAGGGAAGGCTGGGACTTCAAGCTGCTTGAAGTATAACTAACAAGCATGATGCTGCACAAGGAGACACTGAAGTTCATTTGCAGACAAAATGAAGCACATGTTTCTTTAGTTTCTTGTGCGCTTTTTCTCTTGTGGCTATTCTGATAGCTTCTTCTCTAATAATTGCTTCACCAGAATAGGATTGGACCGTCCTTGTGTTTTCTTTTGTACCACACCAATTAACTTATTTAGAACTTTTCGATTTCCTGCCTTTATTGCCACAACCTTTAAAGAAAAAAAAATGCAACATCATTGCAGACATCATTGTTACAGGAAAACTGAACATCATCACTCATTCCAACCAAGGTATAAATATTTTTGTTCTTTGGACTATTGTGATAAAAGACTGCATTTTGGGCTAAAGTGTTATTTATAAAAACTGCCTTCAGCCTTGCAATAAGCTCCTGTTCTGCTCCCATGAGAGAACAGCAAGTCCCTACAGCAGCAGGGCCTTACAAATAAATAGAAAGAGCTTGTCTTATTGAAAGAGTCAGAAAAACACTTTTGGATTTTACACTGTCTGCAGCTTAACAGCAATTTCCTGGAAAAGAGCTGGAGAAGTGAGATGGACTTTCCTTGCTAATAGGATCTACCATTTTGAATATAATGTCCTAACAGGTAATTTGAATTGAATCAAAATATATTTGATAATACTGGTGAGGTCCTTCAAGCACAGACATAAGTGTTTTTTGTTTCCGTCAAGTGCATAATCCTTTGCAACATGATGATTAATTAACTGGTCAAATATGACCTCCTATCAGACAGCCTTAGATGCACAAACACCTGCTACATTGCAAAGGCCATGTTTAAAAGCTGAAGAAAGGATCTTTCTAAAAGAACGGATAAGAAATTTCACGTTTGGGCCTTCCTAAAGGAGATGCTACTGCTGAAAGACAAGCATCTGGCCTTCCTACTGTTTAAGGCAGGGAAGGCATTCTCTGCCTTGTCAGAGTTACTGGGCAGAACACAAATAGATGCAAACAAACGGGATGACATATTTGCAGATATTCAGGGAAGGGTTGCAAACACTGGAACCACGCGCTATGCCAATACCAAATTCAGATACAAATACTGCTTCTCATTATAGTATCTGAATTATTATTAGTCTAAAGTCTTCTCTGTTATGTTGCACAGTGGAAAGGACTCATTAGTCTGGATCTGCTAGAAATTACCTATGTGGGGCAGAATGTGGTACAGTCCCGGTGCTGCACTATTATAAAGTGCTCGGTATTGGTTTGAGCAGTTGCTTAGTAGTTATTTTGTTCTGGAAAAAGTTACTCTCAAAACACACTGAAATGGGAGTGTGGTTATGGACCTTCAGCTCCTGCACTTCCCAGTCAGTTCTACAGTTCTCTCCCTCTCTGCCTGTGCTTCATACCATCCTGGAAGTACAGCAGCACTTTCATCAGGCTCTGCAAATGAGTCAAGTCAGAAGGAGGTCACACTGACCTACTGCAAGCTCATTTTATCAAAAACTCTTGCAGAGCTGTTAGCACCCCCCAGTGAGATCTGGAGTGGGTGGTATAGTTCTCAAAATATGTTAATGTTTTTTTTTCTAAATGGCAAATGGGGCTAGACCTTGTTTATATTAGAAGTAAGCTATTCACTTCTGCTTTTACATTTTTGCTCCAGAGAATACATAAGCACTTGTTTCCATTTTGCTTTTATAAAGCAGATTATATAGACTCTGTCAAGATCCCTTCCCACTCCTCCCCTTCATGATCAGCAAGGGCTTTTTCCCTTTTTCCCAGCTCAGACCTTGTCAGACTGAGCCACACTGGCTGCTGTGTGTCCTTCCAAGGAGATGGGGAATCAACCCCTATGGGGGAGCGTTTGTGTTGCTGCCACAGCCCAGAAGAACAGCAGAGTGGGCAGCAGCTCTGAAGCCGTTGCTGCTGCCACAGGGCTCTAGCTCGTCCCCACCCCATAGCCACTGTCAGGCAGGAGAGCCAGCAAGGCTTCTCTCTTTGGCAGTAGATGGAGACAGGGACGTGGCAAAAAGTCGTATGCAAGTAGAATTTCTGCCTTGCTAGCTCTGATACATTCTCTAATTCTACAACTAATACCTTGCTAGCAGATAACTTCATTCTCCAGCTTCAGAACAGTTTAATAATGTTGCCCCAATATCACGATAGATGACATAAAAATCAGAGTTACATGGTTGGGTGGCAGGGTCAGGTTAATGGCAGTACAGCTGGAGAGGGACAGGGCAGTTTTGCTTTCCTGCATTAAAGTTTTATGGGCTCTCAGAATGACTTAGCACAACCAGACTGATAATTTGTTCTGCATATCTTTTTGTGTAAGCTTCCATTTCAAAAAATCCACTTAGTAAAATAAGAAAGGAGAAGAAAAACCTAATATCTTGGCAGCAGCTTTACTGCTCTGGCTCTAGAGCTCAAATGCCACCAAAAGGGAAAAAAATAGAGGCTATTTTAACCCCCTTTCAGTGTCACAGACTGCCACAGTGCAGAAGGTTCCCAGCACCATCATAATCACCTCATTTTCTTGTCCATCAATCACTGCCTGGCAGATCTGTTCAAGTTCTTTCTGATCCTGTAACAGTTCAAGTTTCTGTTCTTTAACAGTTTCAAGGGGAGTCTTCCCTTCTCCCTTCCACAATTCTGCAAGCACCTGAAAATCACAATAAAAGCAGCAAAAGTCAGTGGCTTGACTTACTAACATTGTTTACATGCAGTATTTTGGTTATGGATCCAAGAAGCCCTATTTTCGCCAAGAACAGATTGTCTAAATGTGAAAAAGCCCAAGATTTAATCACGTGCCTCTCTGAAAGAGCCTTTGTACCTCCCTCCTTTTCTGCCACTTGTACTGAGACAAAGTATTGCCACTTCCTGCATGAGTCTAGGTTAATGGTTCGCAGCAGGTGCTGTGCAGCCTCCAGGTCCTGCCCACTCCTGCAGTGCTAGGGTCTCTCCAGAGGTGTTTTCTGAGCACAACCTCCTGTTCCTCATGCCTGGAGCTGCCGCTTCGTGGCTGAGAGAGAAGCCACCACAGCAGGGATGGCTGCAAAGCTGCTCCTCGACCAGTACTCCTGCTCTTCTCCTATCATTCACAGAACTGGGTGGGAGAAGCAAGGAAATGCATCTCCATGAGCAATGGCTCTGTCTAGGAACTGACTGAATTAGCTAACTATTGTACAAAGTCCAATCCCAGGTAACTCATCCAATTACAAATCCTTGCTAGCAGGCTGTAATGAGGATATGTATGACAAAGCAGAAGAAAAATGGTGCCAAGCAGAATGAATGCAGCAACTTCAGCCCATCTGTGCATCATCTCCAAGTACTGGACTGCTGGACAAACCTAGGCCTGTGGAATAATCACACTTGTAAATGCTAGTATTTTCCTACACTGCAGCAAGGCTATTGCCCTAGAATACACTTGAGAGAACATTTATAAAAAAACAATTTTCTTGGGCAGTCATTTTCTGTATTCCCTTTGCTTTTATTTCAGGGCTGTGGGAAGAGATTAAGAAAACCCTTATTAAAACAGCTCGTTGTGCTCCATCCAGAGCTGAAGATATAATTGTATATTTGAGCCATTGCTGTGTCCCAATATGGAAATGAATGTCCTATCAAAATTTCAGCATTAAATATTCCCTGTAGGATTAAGAAGAGGCTGGGAAGGGAAGACAAGGAGGGGTATTCAAACTGCATAGTAAATAATTTGCAGGGCAGCAAGAGAACTCGGGTAGAATGATGTACATGGGATGGGATCTTAACTACCCCAGCAATTTGTTTCTGCATGACAAATTTTCAGGTACAAAGGACCTTTGGTTAAAGAGTTCTCTATTCACAGTAATATTTAAGCACTGTGCATTCATACAACTGCTGCAAGTGGATATTTGTTTGCCAGTGGCACTATGAAGCTTTTTATGGGATCTTATCAACTCTACTGGAGACATTGAGTGAGGGTAATGACACATGACTGTATTGTGGCAGCTACATCTTAATTTTTCCTTGAGAGAGGGCCAAAGGCAGATCACAATACTGAAGTTACTGATTAGCAGCCAGAGTTACAATAGCTATAAGTAAAGTTTTCAGATCTTCATACTGAATAAATCAGTGCTGTATATGATGTCTTCTACAAGATCTTCCTTCTAGTATGATATTTAAAAATCATCATGCCAGTGCTACCTAGAATAACCCTAGAAATAAATATATTGTATCTAACAGAGATTCAGCCTGTCTGCAGCTGCTTGCCTCTTTTTGTGGTGGTGATTTTTTGGTGGTAGGTTTTGTGTTTGTGGTTTTTTGTTGTTGTTGTTGTTGCACTCCATTGCAGCCCTTCTGCTACTTCTCTGAGGGATGAAGCAGGAAGGTTTCTGTCCTGGAAGCCTTCCAAGGCACCCATACTGTATGTCACCTCTCAGAATGAGCCCTGTCCTTGCCAGGCACAGGACAGCCTCTAGCAAAACACTCTGGACAGTCTAAAGTACTGCACAAATCAGAGTGGACAATGAATAAGCTTTTTCACTCTCCTGGAAAAAGGCAGATGGGATTTTTAGGACTGGTACATATTCAAGCAGGATGCCATGGGCTACAGGAAGAGGAGATCTGCAACAAACAAAACTTATGCAACCAACCAAGCTAGAGTTACCCAGGAGCAACATGTACATCAAGCTTAGATCAGGGGCAGGACAGCTTGTCAGTCAGAGATGCAGCTCTGATTCCTTGTTATACCTATGCCAAATATTTCCTGACACTGAGGAAAGCTTGCCCATTAGAAACCTTGAAGGCGCCAGATTTTCTCTGTGACAGCTGCATCCTATGTCCCTTCCCATTTGGTAACAATCATCTCCACTTAGAAGAGCAACAATGTTATCAAGGCCCTTGCTTGTTTACAGGTATGTGGGAAAGCCAAGACCTGTCAAAGATGCACTTTTAAAAAATGTGTTTCTCCACTTGGCAAGGAGTACAAATCTAGAGAAAGCAGTTTAAAAAACTATTTCAACTCATTTACACAAACTCCCTGCACCAGCACAGGAGGATTAAATTATGAAGTCTCCAGAACCAGAAAGTGAATCTTAGGCCTCATTTCCATTACTGAAATCTCAGTAGTTTCTACTATTGATTACTGCCTGAGTGTAATCAGATTTTAATGATGTTCTGTGGTCTCCACCAATGCAGGCATAGCAGCATTGGTCAAGATGAATGAATAAGGATTTACACGTCTGGCTGTCATGGGCATCATATCAAACATTTTTGCAACTCGTGACCGTGCTAGCTGACTGCTGTGCCTAAGAATGCTCCAACTGGAAACCCCATCTGCAGTGATTTGCTGCCAAGGGCAGGAGGAAAGCAGCAGGCAGCACCATTCCAGCAAGTCCTATGGGCACCTCTCCTTTCCAGTGACAGAAGCCTTCATGTCTGGCAGGTGTCCCTCAGCCTCTCAGAGAAGTAGGGGGAAGGTTGGGTGCAGTCCTCCAAATGGTGTAGTCATAATTGTCAAAGCAGATGGTTCTGTTTAGATATGGGTACTGTACTCATTTCCCTGCTATTTACTTCAAAGTAGGAGTGCCAAGCAGGTCTGTTGAAGTTATTCCTATGTGGGTGACCTATGCAACTGCTGAAGCCAGCAAAATCCAAGGTATGCTCTGCTCCATGGCCTGCTGGGCATGGGTCCCTCATAAACCAGTGACAAGGGTGTCCACACAGAGTTGCTCTAGCATGGCTGTTAGCAGGAAGGACAAATTTCCACTTCCCTGGCCCAGGAACCAGTCTCCTCTCATAATGCCATAACTCACAGGCAGGTCTGTTTTGCCAGACATGGACCTGCTGCCAGCTTGGCAACTTGAGGGGCAAGACCCCATCTCAGGCACACTCCCCATTGGACTGGTTTCAGCCTTGGGTGAGCAGCACCGACTCCTTGTACTGTGGGCTTCAAAATGGCACCTCTGGGCTGGACAAAGGCAGTGTGTACCGATCTGATCCAGGACATGCTCACCCACAGCCCCACATGCCAGCAGAGCTGGAAGCTGCTCCCTCCTTTGCACAGGCACACCAACCTGGAACTGCTTCAGAGACCTCTGGAGCGGGACTCTATGTTTGATGGCAAGTTGGGCATGAGCTCTGTAATTATCTACATGGTAATTATGTGAGCACACAGTGCCCTTAGCTTGGCACTGCATCCCACCACACAATGCTCAGCGTGTACAGCCAGTGCTCACAGCTTTTATCTGTTGTGATAACCAAAACCTTTTAAATAATTTAAGTGGTTAATAGCTTCCCACGTTGAGCACATATGTGTACGCATGTCTGTGTGCTCACCCCACTGACCCCTTCCATCCCTTCCCATTGGATCGGTATCTGCCACTGCAGATCATGCTCCCCTCCCCAAGAGCTGCAATTCATCTGCTGGTGTATATATAGCCCTTTCTGCCCTCGGGCCATCCAGCGTCTCTGCCTACTGCTAGGAATTGTTATAAACATTTGTTATTCTGACATCCAGGCAAAATACTTTTCTAAACGAGGCAAGGTTTCTGCAGCTTGATGGCATAATCACTCGGTGAGGGGAAACTGCAATTTCTGGGTCCAATTTCAGATCATCGAGGACAACACGCACATAATAAGGAGTTGGTAATAAAACATCAAATGCATTTCTGAAATTCGTGACACTTTACAACCTGTCAGAAGTGGCACACAAATACATCACAAAGTAGAAAATCCCTTACTACCCTGTCCCTACCTCCACAAGGAAGAGACTTCAGACTGGAGTTCTGAAGCTTCCTTATCAAATGCAGACACCAAACAGATGGGTGTGCCACAACCCCGAAGGCACAGAGCTGCTCCACATTCCAGTGCTTTCCTATTAATATATTATCTCCTTTTTGAAGCTTTTACTTTTCCAATACAAAATTTTCAAACACACATGCCTGAAGCCAGGCACTTAAATCCCTATTTCTGACACCTGTCTTATGCAGTTGGCTATCCACAGAAACAGACCAGCTTAATTGAGAACAAGCATCTCCAAAAAAAGAAGACAAATTAAAAAGTTCATTCACAGTTCATTAACAATTTCACTGATAAACACTGAAACAGTCACCTAATACACTTATTTAGAGTATAATAATTAATCTGAAAAAACAAATCATTCCATATAAATGAGCTTGCAGCAATTTAAGGTGAATGACTGATTATGGCCCATCACAAAAAACCCTCTAAATTTTGTCTACAAACACAGCAGTATTGTTCCCATCATAACCACTGACAATTTTAGATACAAATCATCAAGAGCTGATTTTTCAGGCAGTCCTAGGCCAGATGAAAAAAGAAAAAAACCAGCTTTACTTGCTTGACAGCTTCATGATAGCACTTGCTTAAAGAAGCAAGGATAAAAGAAAGGCAAGACCTCTGCCACTTTTGATTCAGGTACACCAATGCAGAACTCTTTCTGTGACTACAACTGGATGAATTCTATCCTTTCCCATGTGCTAATGCTTGGGAAGGTAGACTTTACTGTTCCTAGGAATCTAGTAACTGATACTCTCATCTTAACTGCAAGCCATGGATTAGTTCCCATTGACCTTTTACACAGGTCTGACTGGAATAGTGAAATTGAGATCTATGGTCTGCTCTGTTCAGAAGCAGGATTTATTTGAGTTCAGTTCACATTATTTAAGTCTACTATTTGGCTTTTGCCCTCTTCTAAAAGTCAATATGCATATATTTCTCTAAGATTATATACAAATATAAGGCATTTGCATCTATTATGTGTATACAGTATAGACACAGAAGATATACTTTATCCACACTGTAAATAATTTCCCTTTAAAGCAAATATTGCACTGGTACCCAATGATTATAAAACTGCTACACAACTGAAGTAAGCAGCCACATATGCAGAGTATATAGCAAAAGCAAAAAGGTACTTACCCGCTTTGCTGCTGTAGAAGAAATTTCTTTTTTTTCTAGCAGGTTCAAGAGGTCAGCCAGGAGAAAAGAACTGACTGGGCTAGGGATAAAGTGGACAGAAGTTACCTCAGAGAATAAGGTGGTGTAATGTATCTGTGCTACTGCTGCTTGTCTAAAAATCACACAGTTCAGTATGACAAGCTATTTTTCCTCATGTTCAGTACTAATGGCGTTACCATCATCAAACTCTGAAGACTGACTGCTACTCTTAACTACATGATCCTCTTCTCTTCCATGTATTTATCTAACTCTATTCAGCAGGACAGAGCCAAGGCCTGTGCAGGACTGCCTGGAGTAACAAACTTCACAGGTAGCAACTAAAGCAGCTACAAGCAATGGAGTCACACAGTACCAGTCATGAGAAAAAGATCGCTTTGTTTCACCACTGTAGCAATGAAGACAACTGACCTTTCCTTTACTGTAAGGGAATGTTGTTTCAAGTAACTGAGCAGGTCATTTAGAATCCAGCCGATCACCTTCTTTGGCTTCATTTGGGTCTGTTTTACCACACTTTCAAAGAATTCTGCTAGTCCATCTTCATTCTGTTTAAGAAAAGTTAAATGTGTCAAAGGGATACTAGAAAGCAAACATGATTACAGAATCACAGCATTGTTAGGGTTGGAAGGGACCTCTGGACATCATCCAGTCCAATCCCTCTGCCAAGGCAGGGCCACCTGGAGCAGGTGACACAGGTTACAGGTTACAATTAATTACGCACTTACACCCAGCATATAAATGCTCAGTCCTAAACTTAACTTCAGCTATGAATTCACTGCAAAGTCACAAGTATCTGGAGTAATTTGGAGTAATATTATTATTAACATAACAGCAAATTACAATCTTATGCCTAGAACAGGAACACACAGTTTATCTGCCAACCTGTCTGTTTCAGTGGAACTTCCAACAAATTAGTGATTTTTCTCTTAATGCCTCCCTAAAATTAGCATTTGGACAGAAGCTTTCTCATCTTTGGAAATGTTTTACGTATAATGCTAGAAAATAGAATTCTGCCATCTCACAGGTTGTCATGCTACCTTTTACCAAGAAGAGCGTTTTCCTGAAATTGTCTGCAGCTACTTCACTCTTGATCCTGAAATAATTTCTATTTATTTGGATTGCATTAGTATGTTTAGCCTGCATTTACCCTTCAGTGATATGGAAAGGTCATATGCAAGCTTTTACACAGCACGCTAAATGCTCAGAAGATATGACAGTGGAGATTCAATTTATAGTCCAAGTGAAGTCTGAGACTGTTTTTAGAAGATCAGATACTGCACAGTCTATTGAATGCTGTGGTGTTTGTCATCAAGGCATTGATGGACACATGCAGCACACAACTCATTACGTCTACTGAAGGCTGAAGAGGTATGAAGTGGCAGCTCCTACCTTTTAAAGGAGGAATCCAAATCCAGCATGCCACTGCACTTCTGCAGTATGTGCCATAAACACACAAGAGGACAAGCCAGCTCTCAGAAGACAGGAGGAAACAGCTTAGAGATAGCCAAGGAGCTATTTTAAGTATACAGTCATCACAGCAAAAACATTTCTCCAGCACATACTGAATGCAGCCAGATCTCTGAACAGTTATGAGCAAAAAGAGAGCGGGGTAACCAAAAAACAAAACTTGACTTCTCCACTCACATCCCACCAAAACAGTCTAATTTGTCCTCATTTTTAAAGGCCATTAACTGCCTTAGAGAATAGAGAATTTTCGACTTTCCTTCTCAAAACTTTCACAACACAAACGTCCAAAAGCTCTGGATATCACATTTTTCATTGATAATGATGTATGTCTTTAGAGAAGACTGAAAACTATTGATCTCTGTGCTGTGAAATAGAACAAAATGTACCCAGATTAATGTCTGTGCTGTAAAACTGGTGTGACAAAAATCAGACCTCTCCCCTTCACCTTGAGACCATGACCAAAGAAACAAAGTTCTCAGCCTGGGAAACCACTGAGGTCTTTTGTGAACCAAGGTAAACCTTCTAACTCCCACTAGTTATCTAATACACATACACATCATTCTATGCCAGTATTCTAATTTAACCAGCTGTTACTCTCTAATCAAATTAGCAAAACTAAGGCTAAATAGACTAGAGGAACAAATTTGACTTTAAAAAAACAGTAAAGGAATGACATGATTACCAAAGCAAAGTAAACTTGATTAAAAATTATGTATGTTAAGCAGAATACCTACAATGATGTATTACCAAGTACTGTACTCTTTCTAATTCACCTCAGGATTCAATAGCACAAACACTCATTATTTAAACAGGGCGTTCCTTTACACAGCAACGATTGTCCAAATTAGGCAAGAAAAAGTGAGCATGTTTGAATGCTGGCTTCTTTACATACTGCAGAAGGTTTTACAAACATCCCAGGCAGAATAAGTCTAGCTACAACATTATGGACAGGCAAAAAAGGCCTGCAGATGCCACATGTCTGAATGCAGCTACACAGCTCAGAAGCAGCATGTCCAGCACTTCCATCATGCATAGGTCACAGAGCGTATTCCCCAGCAGTGGGCACATCCAGATTTCTGGATACTTACAGCCTGGCTAGAGTGACAGTTCTGATCCTGCTGCCAGACCTTTGAAAAATCGATGACAAACATATGCAGCCTTTGCATTTTAATCAGATGATTTCCAGGCGGCAAGTGCAGAAAAGGAGATAGACTTATATCAGGGACATAGACTTACGTATGCTACCGAGTCTCTGAACCCCATACTCACTACTTGTGCACACATAACCAGACACATTCCCCAAAATTCCCTTGCATTTAATTTTGGGTTTTTTAAAGTGACTGTCATTTTCTGTAGCCAAAGAGGAGGAAAACCCAATAATGCTAGACTGAAATGAGTAAGGCAGAGTGCCTAAACATCAGAATGACTGACAGAAATGAAACATTTTCCTTATTTTCTTATCATTTAAAGAAAAAAAAGTAGGCATAACTTGATTAGCTTCAATTTCTAGATACTGCACTATTTGGCTTTAATTTGGTTCACATTTTGGTAAACTTTCTTCCTGCCAAATTCACTCCCACTACCAACACACCCACAGATCTGTTCCTTGCAGCAAATCTGAGCCAAAAACCACTGCATGCTCCAACATGCCAGATTTACAGGAATGATGACTGCCTGTTCTCTTTTCATTCTGAATACTTTACTCTAAACTTCATTGAAAGAAAAGCAGAAATATGTAATGGTAGCATCATGTCTGTGATCCAGGTCACTCCATGTTCCCATTACACACCAAATATGCTGTAATTTATTCACGCGAGTCTCACTGGCATGAAACCTGACAAACCAATGTTTCAATCAGATGCAAATTTCTTTCTAAAACATGGTTCGTTTCACAGCACTGAGATGTAAAAAACCCTAGTGCAGTAGTGATTTCAGGTACCCTTTAAACAAGTTTAAAACAATACTTTATTTTACAGAATATCATGGGTACAATCTTTAGGGACATTGGGACTGTAATGCAAACTTGTTCTTTTAAAGACCAGTAATGTTTCCCAAAGAACTAAAGAAGAAAACTGCTTCAATGTTCACAAATAAAATGGCATTTACTGCTTTGTTATTCCCATTTTCACTATCACAGCTCCTGCAATAACCAACTGCTGGAAAAATGTGCAAGACTATCAGGGAAAAAAACCCAGAACATCCAGTAGACTAGAAGACCAGTCAAAGAAAGTAAAATATTTTCCTAAAGCTTCTTGTAAAATCATTTGTATTCTAAAAATTAGCATAAGCTCATCTGCACACTAACATGTAGGAAAATGGCATGGCATAAAACAAAATGGTCAAACCAATTTGTCCAGCATCCCATGCTGACTGTTTGAAAGAGTCACCAATGTGATTGTTCCACCAGGGCAATCAACCCAAGTGGAACAGCCAGTTTTATCTGAGTAAGCAGAGGAATGGTAGATGCACAGGAAGACTTGGAATTCACAGGACAAAGGAAGCCATCAGACTGTTTTTTCTCATGCTGTACTGTGACAATCAGTTTTATTTTCTGGTTGGACCTCCCTGGACCTCAGCATGCATTTTTGTCCTGGGTGAAAGACAGGTATTTGCTAAAAGAGACAGGGGCCTCACTTTGAAAAGGAGAGTGTAAACTCCCTTCACTTTACTATGATTTTGAAATTAAAGGGCTCTCAGGTGAAGATATGGGGGTAGGAATAACAGTTCTTTACTGATTATATATATATGTAACAAGGGATACAAAACACAACGATAACTGCGAGATCAACAACAACAACAGAGCAGAAGACCCAGTAAACAGTTCTCTTGGTTGTGGACACCTTTCCTCTGTGGTGCAGTTACCATTCTGGCACTGCCTGCGAGCTCTCAGTGAGCAGGGAGGAGATGAGGTGATCGTACATGGCTGGAGGGGCGCTGTGGTGAATGGCGTCTGTGTCCAAGATGGGAAGAGTGGAGGGGAGATGCTGCTCAAGGATCCCGATGCTCCAATAGGATGTCTGAGGTCAGCAGGAGATGCAGGGGAGAGAGAGAGAGCGTCCGAGCAGGGAGGTTGCAGGATCTCACAGCCAAGGAAGGCAGCATCCCCATCTCAGGATGGCAGAGCAGAGTTTCTAGTGACCATCCTTCTCCGAGCCAGACACACAAGAGAGCCAGAGCCCGAGCAAGCAGGCCCCTACCCCACCTCTTCTTTTCTGGTGTTCCCCCCCTCCTCCCCCCTGTGAGAGAAACTGTTACCTTAGCTATCTGAGCTTCTGGGTGTAGCCCCAAATACTTAGCATAACAATGGGAAAAATTCCACAGAAAGAAAAGGGAAAAATTCAACCCCCAACAATTTTGAAAATGAAGCATTGCATTAACACATAAATACATTAATGTCTGCATTAATACATTAATGTCTATGCCAATATATCTTATTTTTTTACTCAATAGCTAGCAAGATGAAAATACTCTAATACCGTAACTGGCAAAGTTGTCGGAGATCTTTCTTGACTGATATATTTGCTAGCTTACCAGTTTACAGAGCAAAGTAGAAATTTCATTAAGAAATTGAGTACCCAAATACCATGGAGTCTACATGGCTCAAGGAATTTTATCCTTATGAGTAAGAATAGTTCTGAATGAAGAAAAATCAGAAACATCATTTATTTCTGCAATTTATATGAAACTGCCAATAAGGAAGCAGTTTACACTTAAGGCATTTCAGATGTGAAGATATTAATAGGGTACTTCTTCCCTTTCAGTACATCCTGTAATTAGGCAAAGGAAGAATCTCAGTTTCTCAGCACCGCAATATGTACAGGCAGCTCCTATGTACGAGGACAAAGCTCTGGAAGCAAGCTCAGGAGCTAACCTGCATGCTGAAAGTATGTATGTTTGATTGCAACTTTGGCGCAAAATGCTTTCTCCATCAAGTTGGTGCAGAACAGCCTTTGCATTTTAGAGCCATTCCTCTACAAGTGCCATTAATTTAATGAGCACTCCTGGGCACTCCAACCTGAAAGAATGCTCATTAGATGTGTGCATCTGGCCCTATCAGCAATCATGTGCAGCCTCTGATGCAAGCTGAACGCCACAGACATGGTGCTTCCCCGTGAATTAAGGTTAATGGGTGTTCCAGCACACAGGCAAACAGCTCTGGTGGGGAGTGTGCAGGCTGACATTCTAATGCACAGTAAAAGGAGACCGACAATGAAGAACATGCTTGCTTTATGCATTCAAATGAATGCATTAGCTTATTACAAGCTGAATTCCAAATTACAGTTTGGAGCTCATTAATTATCTTACGTGTCACAAAAAAAAAAAAAAAGGAAAAGGTGATAAGCAAAGGCAATAAAGGATTTCAGAGAACAGCTGAAAGAAAGGGAAGTTGATGAGGTAAATATATAGGGGCTAGTTGGCAGAGATGACAGGAGCCATCCATATCAGCAACTTGATAAAAGGTGGGCTGATGCCAAGTGAAAGGAGTGGGTGCCCTGGGTGTGGTTGCCATGGAGTTTGTGAGCACAAAGCCAACCGGGGACACAGTCTAACAGCCAACCCAAACTGGTTATATTCCATGCCCTGCTCAACAAGAAAAAACAAGGGAAGGGCATTTTGGGGGGATGCAGTCAGTGTCATTAGCTGCAGACTGGCACCACATCAGTCTTCTCATGAGAGTGGTGAGTGATTGTTATTGCATAATTTTTAAGTTTTCCCATATTCCGTTCCTTCATTTAAGTGTTTCTCTCAAATCATGAGCCTTACTTTTGCTTTTCCTGATCTCCTCCCTGTACTATTGTCTTGGAAAATGAGCAAGCAGCTGTAGTACTTAGCAGCTGGCAGGACCAACTAAAGAGAGGAAGAAATAGAAAAATTGAGAAAAAAAAAGGAAGCAGGATCTATCTACCCTTTCTACTCTTGTTTATTTTAATATGTTAGAAATACATGACAAAATGCATGCATGGACAGGAATACTGGCCACAAAATCATATTTTGCAGGTTATACAATTAAATAGAACTGCTGACACCTCTCAATACTATGACTGCAGTCTTGATTGTGATAAGAATTATGACTCACCTGCCCACCAAACAGTCTGCAACCCACTAAAACAGCACAGCAGCACAAAAGCCATTTTCCTAATAGCTTTCCTCAGAACACAGAATAATTTTCTTCCTGTAGAATCAGCTTCTGTACAAGTGTATTAAATTACTGTCATACAAAGAAGGGATATGAGGTAGTTATGTGCATTGCTCTCCCTTCATTTATAGTCTAAGTAAAGGATCTCCTCCAGAGGACAATTTAAAGTACTTACAGTTCTGTTCTCAATCTCACTCTAAGAGTCCTTTTCCTTCTGTCTCCACTAATGATAGTGGTAACCAAAGCAAGATATTCTCCTAGCTTAGCTGGGTATGTGAAATGTCTAATCTAGGAAAAGTATACAAACTCCCACCCCAGAGTTACCACTGGCAAAGAGATATGACAGCTTGCATTTAAGAAGCTTGAATTTCTCTAGAATAATTTTGAGAGTTAGATTTTGCTGTCACTTCCTTATTTATAGCTGTATTTGCCACATTGTTTCCCCTCTCATCCCCTCTTCTGAACCTATCCCTAATAAACTGCACTATGAGGTCGAAATTCATACTGTGCAGCCATCTGGTATATTTCCCTAGGAATAAATCTGGGTGGTAGGAGGGGGAGTGTTCCCAATAATGTGAAAGGTAGGTCAAAGAGCACACGAAGCTGAAAGATTTAGACTTTGGATTTTGATTTGTGTTCATCAAATCTGGTCAATGTGCCCAGCCTTGCAGCAGGCCCAGAGCTGAAGAGCAGACTCTTGTAGACAAGGGTCTGTATCTAGAAGCTGCACATTTGTTGCAGTCAGTCAGGGGTGCATCAATGTCTAGACAGGTAAGACCAATATTAAGTACCAGTTATTTGACTGAACTTTGCGTGAGAAACACTTCTTGGCATACTGTGCCTGGTTCATTTTTTCTACCATTCTATGTGTACAGCTCCATGGTAGTAGGTATGCATTGGACACACTTCCAAGTTAGAATATTCATAAGGACTGACAGCTGGTTAATATGATGTCTGTAAATCTTTTCAAGAACTGTGAAGTTTGAAGTTTCTAGGCTTATTTTAGCTCTTAATCTACAGACCTACCAATAAGGTGAAGCTGTGTTCAGGAAGAATCCCATACTGTTCAACAAGCTTTTCTCTCTTCACGGTGGGGAGGTCAGGAAGTCTCTCATGAATCCAATCAATATTTATCAGTTGCTGATAGTTCATATTAGCTGGCAAAGATTTTGCATCATACAGAATCAGTGGGGGAAGGTTTGGCTCTGGCATGAACCTAGTAAAAATGAAGAAAAACTTTATAATTATTTTTACTCAGAAGCTAAACAACAAGGAATAAATTTTATATCACAAGTTTATACTTCCCTGAAAGTTGTATCACCCTTTCAACTAAACAAAATATTAAAAATTAATGACTTGGTATATCACTGGTAAGTAGAAAGAGATCAGGCCCCAAACTGTTGCAAAGCCCCTATTTTTTTTTCTTCAGGGATTTCCCACCAATTGTTAATTGTAAAAATTGTTAAATTCATAATACATAATTCAAACACTTCTGCTCCAAAAATAATAATAAAAAGTCCCAATATCACCAGCAAAAGACATGGAAACAGCCCACTGTTTTTGGCATCAAGCATGATTTACAGACCTGGACAAAAATGGGAGTGGGCTGGCAGGAAAAAACTTGGATTGACAGCCAACTGCCAGGAGTGATCTGGTTATAACCTTATCCAGCAAAGCCGCAAAAATCTTGATGAAATCTCATGCTGTGCTAAAAGCAAAGTTACTGTGCTCAGCAGGATGCTATCACAGAACAAAAGTTACCCTTAAAGAGAAGGCCAATTCAAATTACTCAAATAACTGCGATTGAAGCAGATACTTCACTTTTACATGATCAAATGAGGGGTTCAAAACCACTAGAATACAGGGCATTGGGCTATAATGTTTTCTACTTAAAATCTGCCTAAACATAGATTTTAACATTAACATTTAATATTAATGTATAATGTACACACAGTTACAAAAAATCCTAAAAAACATAGTTTACAGTTCAATCCTGTTCATAATCTTAGTACTAGTAATAATCTTTATAGTGTTTTTTTTAATATCTTAGACTTGTCAGTTTTGTCTAGATTTTAATTAATCTTCTGCATTTTTTCAAATTAGTCTTTTTAAATAAGCCTCATGCCTGCCCCTACTATAAGAAGGAATTCACAAAATGATCACTGCTGCATTTCTACAAAAATATAATATAAAAAGCAGATTTAAATTCAAAGTTTGTGGGATATTTTCAAAATTGTTGCTCTGCTGTAGCAAGATTAGTGGTAGGATATAACATCTAACAAGAACACAGAGTTGACAAAGCTAAGAGGCTCTGGAAGTTCTCCTGCGGAACTGCAAGTCTCCTGCTGGAAAGTGAACTCTGAGAGTAACAGGAAGCTCTCTAGGATGCAAAGCTAGGGAACTACTGGGAGGATTGGCACTATGATGGCCCTAAGCAGATGTGCTGCTGCCTTGCAGTATTGCCTCAAAACTTGTTCCCAGCAGCATTGCTTTCCAACAGGACTCATGTCCTGTCCCTCAGCCCTACAGCTAAATCCTTCCTGGGTGACTTTATTTCAGTGATTGTCATCTCACACTTACAGAAGGCAGAGTACTCAGCAAGGCAACAACTTCATTAGGTCTACAAAGAACTTCAAGGTAGAAATCTGACCATGAAATGGTGACATCTTTGAATATCAGCTAGGATTTTCAGTGTTTGTGATCTGTGATCACAGAATCTAAGAGGCAGGGCCTGGTAGCTGAAAATCATTTCCCTCTGTATTTACTTACAGCAGGTGCAATGCTGAACTCAGAATATTCTGATGTTTTATGTCAGGCATTTTTAAGAATACACTTATACTGGCCATACAGTCAATCTTCAACTTTCCCACTTTGAGCTGAAGTACTCCCAGCTGAGTCTTTGGGAAAGGTCCAGGGGTTTTACCAGAAATGAGACAATTCCAGATCCAAACTGCTCAAACTAGCAAGGATTGTGATAGGTCTCCGCCCATTCCAATGGAAGGTAAACTTCCAACACATACTCACTGTACTGATTAACTTTACATCCTTATTACACTGGCTACACTTCAGAAATTTAGTGAGTTCTCAGTTCATGGAATGTTAACTTTATTAAAGAAATACCGATAATCCTGTTTTCCTTCTTTGTCTCTCATTGGTACTGTGCACCTGAAATAAAAACGAAACAAGATATGGTAAGAGATACATCACAGAATCAGTTTTATGGCAAAACCACAATCCAAAACCTCTGCCTCATGAAGATTAGGAGAGCCTCTTAAAACCACTTCAAAGAATAAGTGTATGTATGTCCTGGTTTAGAGCAAATTTGGGAGGAAACCTCTGAATGGGGTCCCTCTAGGAAAGAAAAAAAGAATCCAAGCAGTCCCTCTCCCAGTTGGCTCAGGAAAAGAAAATTTCCTCAGAGAGAAGAGGAAAAAAAAAAAGAAAACTGTTTATTCAACAGGCAACACACCTCCCAGCACAAAATTGAACAATACCAAACAGCAAAACCTCTCGCTGCTGTGAAGAGATGAGAGATTTAGAAGAGTTCTTTCTGTGGGCTGCCCAGCTCACTAAGTCTGGTATCAGTCCCTCCGGTNCTTTCTGTGGGCTGCCCAGCTCACTAAGTCTGGTATCAGTCCCTCCGGTGCTGGGAAAAGCCATGGCCCAGGCCAGGCCCGGTGGGCCATAGGTGTGAGCTCCTGGTGCTTTTCTGGGTTTTCAGTCCAGAGCAGGTTCAAAACAGTTCCAAAAAGGAAAAAAAGGAAAAGGAGAAAAAAACAATCCAGGGAGCTTCTCTGCCTCAGCTAGCCAGAAAAACCAACCAAGAGCAAAGGGGATCTCTCTTGCTGTCCACCACAGACAACACAGTGTCACCAGGAATGCGTGAGAGCAGGTGCTGTCTCTGATAACAAACTTTGCACTTCTTCTTTGCCCCCGCTTCACTCCTGGAACCAGTTTAAAGTTGCAGAATTTAATATTCAACACCAACAGAACAGACGATTTGGGGACACAGGCATCATACAGTCACCCCAAGACAATATAAGAGGGCAGTAATTTTCACAGATACTGCTTGATGCAGCACATAATCTGTTGTGAAAAAGCTTCAGCTTTAAATTACTGCCTATGAGGAGAGTATTCTTGGGAACATAAGCTTTAGAAGATACAAGTTGAGCAATACTATATTATGGCTCCTGATCATGTCACTAGGCATGTGAAGGCACTCTAAAGCAGCTATTCCTATGTTTCTCCAAAACAAAAACTCACCCAAGCTTGGAATCAAAGGCTCGTGTTTCATTCAAAATTGTCCTTCCATTTCCAAGCTCTTCAATTTGCCTCTGTATTTCATAGTCTGACAGTAATAAAAGAAAAAAGAGTAAGCTTGTTAGACTGCACTTTATTAGCTTTAGTGCACTCCACTATTTCATTTTTCACTGCTACGCTATAATGGAAGACTTAGCTTTTTAACCTTAATGAAATCAACAGCAGTAATTATGAGCAGAATTATCAGTCACTGTCGCTCTCTCCAACACTGTTTCTTTCTTTGTGTGTTTTTCTCATCTGCTTTCATTTCCTTTAAACGGAAACCATTTTCTCCCAGGCACTGCAGTCAAGTCATACATTCATGGTGACCTTGCAGTCACCCAGTTCAGTTTTCTTTTGGAGATGTAACAATCAGGTTTTTTTCCCCTCATAACCAAGCTGCGTATGAACTTCACATACATCACACATCATACTCAGTAGAAAACAATCATCTCCACTGGAGGACACAAAAATCATTGCTACCATATTTTAGTACATGCTAGGCACTGAACCACCTGCTTCATTCTTGTAGAGAGAGGTTTTACTGCAAAAAACCTGCTGACCAACATGCCTGCTCTTCCCAGAATATCCCATAAGAAGATTTATTCTGTCAGGGAGCAGCAAGAGTGGGACTGCTCCATAAAGAGCAATAAGCCAGGAGTGAAGGGTGACCAGAGCCCAGGCCATGCCCTCATGTTCTGAGAAGGGGCAGGTGCTACTAAGAGAGTCCTCCATCGAAGCGAGAGGATGAGCTGAGCAAAGCTCCCATTCAGGGAGCTCAGCGAGAAGCGAAAGGAGCTAAGTCCTGAGACAGGACTGGGAATAAGACTACAGAACATGTCTAAGGTCCTTCAGGAGACAGAACTGAAAACTGGCACATCTGTGACGCAGTCACCCAGACAAGGTCTGAAGGCCCCAGCCTGAGCCTAAATGGGTCTCCTGTACCTACAGGCAAGGCACATAGAAGAGACACCCAGGTGAAGCTTGTCAGGGCATTTAAGGCCAATTACTGCACTCAGGAGTCTGATACATTTAATGTCAGACTACATAAAATACCTACAATGCTCTTGAAATGAAGCAACCACCATTTACCTACTGCTTTTGCCAGAAATCGTATGCTGTTGATATTCTTCACTTCAGTCCTCACTCCATAAGGCTCTCCAGGGTGATGCACAGAAACATTGGCATCTACTCTCAGCTGACCCTCTGCAAAAGGAAATTTTATTAACAGAACATTCTGCCCTGTACACCAGAGCTAAGAACCTTGGCATGTATTAATAAACTGCATGTTATGTGCAGAAACTTAATTGCAGACTTCTCTGTGCTCAGAATGGACTAACAACCATTTCATCACAGCTTTGTATTTGTGATTCCATGTCAAGGCACTGCCTTGAATCATTCAAAATACTTTTAAATTATTGCTCGTAATTCCTCTTGGAAAACTGCATGGTGCAGTGCAGCACAGGTCCTCTAAGCCATACAGTGAAACGAGCTTCTGATTCACAGCACTTAAATAAACGGGAGAATTAGACAAACAAAGTAGTGGATTGTGAGCTTCCATTCCTCTCTAAGCAGCATAAAAATACCTTTTGGAATTACAATTTGATAGATATATACTATCCTAGCATGAAACACAAGAACTTAAGGTTATGTTCAGAAGATTTACTAAGGTGTTCTTGGAAATTTACAGCTCAAGGACAAAATGTGAGAAGCAGTGGATTTTTTTTGTAATTTTCTCCTCTCTTTCAGGGAATTGTGATCTTACGACCCCAAAATGTCCCTGGCTGCCAAAAACTGCACAAAGTTTTATATAAAAGCATCATGCACTCTCAATCCAAAACATTAGGACAGACTCTGAGGATTGTAAAAACAACAGTTAGAAAGGTCTATGCATTATAAGCCATCACAGAGCAAAATAACCAGAAGCTGCAAAATTCCTGCAAATGCAGAGAATTACTGGTGACAAGGCCTTTCTCCCCTCAGTACCTGCCATAACTGCCTGGCTGCTCCCAAGTGTTTGCAGAATGAGCTGAAGCTCTCTGACTGCTGCAGCTGCTTCTTCCCCACAGCACATATCAGGCTCCATGACAAGCTCCATGAGACCAACTCCTGTACGGGAAAGAGACAGGAGATTTTTAACAACAGCTTTTGATCTTGGCATATGGGAGTGCAACTGGCTAACACATGAAAGAACTTGGGCTTCTTAAAAAATAATAATAAAAATACATAAACCTCCATGTATTATTTAGTAACTGTCACAATTGATCTAGCTGCATATAAAAAGCTATAAAAACTTTTCCTGCTATTTTTTTAAAGTAACAGACAAACTGAGGACAACCCTCCACCCTTTGATGACATGCAGATCAGAAGGACACATTCCTCTTCTGCCTTTCTCTAGAAGGACTCTCACTTAACGCCGATTGGGTTCCAGATGCAAATTTATTTATCTTAAACTAATCTTGGAGCAGGTAGAACTGCGAACAGATGTAGTTTAGTTTTTAGCTTCAGGACCTAGCTTTCAAGGAATCTGAGCATCCATAGCCCTCAGTTTCAATGGACACCAGAGTACTTTGTCCCAGTTAGGCTAGTCCAGCCAGGTTGCTGCCCATGCGTTGCTGCCGATGTTGTCCAGTCCTTTGGATCACTCCATTTACAATTTCCAAGTTAAATGAGAAAATCTACATTTCTTTAAAGCTCATAATTAAAAGAAATGTCTGATTCATGCACCAACAGATTCCAACAGCTGCTCTTTCTATACACAAACTTTATTCACTAGATCTGTTATATTTTACTCTTTCTAGTAACACATACAGTGCAGAGCTGAAATAGCTGAGTAGGTCTATTTGACTGACAGAGTTTTGAGCAAACTGGAGCCAAGGGATTTCTAACTTGCTACTGGCAACTGTCATCAACAAACAGCAAATGGGAAAGGTTTACTGGCCATTAAAAAATCATCTGTATTCATCTGTTTCAAGTGTAACAGTCATTTTCATGAATTATTTTTTCAAGGAGACAGCCATAAAGCTGTTTTTATTTTTTGCCTGTTTCCTGTCATCTATGTACCTTTAAAGGCCCATCCTAACCCAAAAGGAGGAGAAAAATAGGAAAATAATCCAAGCCTACCAGCCCTATTCAAGTCCACAAGGGTTTGGCTCCTTATGTCATCACGAAGACTTTTTCCACTGTCTTGCTCCAATTGAATTTGTTTAATCCTCACAGTTTTGGTCACCATCTGGCTCATCTTGTTGTCTATACAGAGACTATATGACAGACTTCCATTCACTGCAATAGGAACTCTTTGCTGAGTGATTTGATAGCCAGCCTGTCAACAAAATTAGCTTTATATGCAACTGAAACAGTCACTTTTCAGAAAGCAGACCAAGTGCAAATATAATCGACTAAGAACAAAACTGAAAATGTAACATCTTTCATAGTGATATAAGAGGAGAGAATACATGCACATGTAAATTCAGAAGTTTGCTTAGATGGAAAGGAAGCAAGCTAGAAGACAAGTCTAGAATTCAACACAACAGTGAGAAGCTGTAAGTCTGGAAAAAACACCAGGACTCCTCAATATAGACAAATAAATGCAACTGAAATAAGCAATAATCAACTGCACAATCTCTTGCCAAGGATGATGGACATCTCTGATAATGCCCTGGGGCAGGAAATGGACTGGAGGAGGTTCTTCCACACCTGTGATCCCATGCTCATGTTACATCTTGTTTGAAGCCAGTTACTGCATATCCATCCCCAAGCTGGGACTATCACTCATCCTCCCAAACGGCTGCATATCCCTCTCTGTCTGCTCCAAACTGTACTCATTATAGGGGAGGAGAGGGAAGGGGTGGAGGAGTGGAAATAAAATGAGAAAACTCTATTTTATTAATGTAGCAATTTAAATGATAAGACACTGAAACCCCACATAAGGCTGATAAATGCCACCTCATGCTTGGGATTCCACTCAAAGGGGAAACTCCTGGCCAAAACAGTGGCTGACAGCAACAAGGTATTGGAATAACTGCAATGATATAAAAATAGAAAAGTGAATCAATGACAGCTAAGGCGGGGTCCCCTTTGCTTCCACCTTCCTCACCTGCCTATGGCACTAGTAGTTAAAATTTTTTAAAAGTCTGCCAGACACAAATTATTTGGGAGGAGTATTTGCATATTTTTCAGGGATGACGAGCTTACTCTAAAATGTAGAGATGGTGAATTCCAGGGCACTAGAATGGAGAACAGTGCCCTGGCCCTGTCAACATCCCAATTTATATATGCAGTGAAATGCATGACCACCTAGACATAATCACTGTAAGAAATATAAAATAACTGACTCTCCGCAGCCTATGTTAGTCTTGGCTTTTCTCATCTCCTAAAGGTTCTCATTAACATGATTTTTTTAAAAGCCTGAAATACTGAGTGACAATAAATAATATGAATCCCATTTCCCATCCAAAGCCCCATTTTCAGAAGTAACAATAATCCCATTGTCAAATGACCCTAAGAGCAGGATTTATCTGTTCTATTCAGCTCATTAGCCTAAACTCTGCATCTTATTACAGGGTTCCTGACTAGACTGGTCACTACAAAATGCAGGTCAGGCAGTTAGTCAGTGCTTAAAGTGTAGAAGCCAGTCAGTAAAAAGCCAGAATTGTATGTTTCAAGCTAATAAAATGTGTCAGCATCTCTCTGACCAAATCTCCATGCTTTTGTGACCAGAGGATCCTGTAATTCATGTCTGCAGAGTCCTACAGTTTCTTCCACCTCAAATGTTCTCTTGGACACGTGGATGTGGATTCTCTCCCAGAACAACATTCACCCATATAGCTGCTATCAGTAGACTGACAGCAACAGACATCTCAAGAATATGAGAGTGATTTCAGTTTAACAGAGTAAGCACTAAAGGTAAATTACCAACAATTTGTCTGTGATGTCTTTGATGTTTTTTCACGATGTGCAAAGGAATTTTGAAAGTCATAGTTATTTCCCTCTATTTAATCTTTTTCCCCTTCAGGTCTTGAAATGGGCTTTAAGATCGCTCTACATGTTTAAAAAAAGTATTGGCAATTCAAACTGCTAAGTTTGCTTTTCACATTCCCAGCAGGTCACTGCACAGCTCCCAATAAAAGGGCCTCTTAATGGCTATCAACTATTTGCAAAGCTATCCCCAGAAACCAAATCAAAATAACAGCAACTTCACAGAAAACCCAGAAGTTCCCAACCTAGAAGTAAAACCAGAAATCTCTTCTGAGATACAGGTCTCCAGTGGACAACTATATTATAATTCTCTTTCTAAGGTGGGAGGCAATTGTATTTGAAAATGGTTTGTGAAACTTCAAAATATTTTCAATGCCTGAACAAGAGTGGGAAATAAAGTAATTTGGTTAATAATACAGCACCTCTACAGATTCATCTGGGATCTGAGAGGTCTCCCACTCTGCTTCTGGATGTCTGAGACTCCTCACCTAAAGAGAAGATAAAGTAACATGCCTGATCTTTCCCAAGTAAAATAAACCCACATATTTTTATGTCATCAGATTTTCACCACAAAAACACAGAAACTAAAAATAGCTTCTTCCCTTTGACATATTAGTGTTAAACTGAACATTCAGTACAAATAATACATTCAGTACAAAAATAAGTTAGGTTTAATATCATTAGAGAGAAAAAAAGGCTCAAACACTGCTGCATCTTGTTGCAAGGACAGGAGTCAGGTTCTTAAACTATTTCAATATTTCTACATCCATAGCAAATGCAGCAAAATACAGTGACTTCCAATGGTACCTTCTACACAATATGAAATCTACCAACAAACGACACTGCAAAGACTAAATTTCTCAGTTGTTTTGGTTTTTTTTATTTATTGGAACCATGACTTATGGAGGAAGCAGAAATCATTCCCAAAGCAGAAAGCCCCCCTGAAACCCTAGAAAGAGCCCCTTGAAAACTAATACCTTAAAATAAGAAACTGCCTGCTTAGTGACAAATTCGAAAAAGAATGCAGATCCCTTAGCGAATCCTCTGTATTATCTTTCTGTAATTTTAGTGGATCATTTTTCTTTTAGCATTAACAGCCTAGTTTTGAATGTAAAATCCTTTAGGGATTGGTTAGCATTTAGAACTCCCTTGGTAATTGGTGTAATTTGTAAAACCCCCAAAAGATATAAAAACCCCTTGAAAACCCCAAACGTTGAATATGCTTGACTGGGTACCTTCGTAGAAAATAAAGCTATGGAATTGTGCCACTCTTCATGCTCTGATCTCTTCACTCTGCTGGCTTAGCGGCGCTTAGCAAGCCAAATTCAATCCGAGCACGGCTCGCAAAGCTCTGTGTTGCTGAGGGCTGTGAAAATAGGCTGTGGATCACACAGACACCCCAAAAACTACCGGGTGACAATGACTGGGAAAGTTTTGAAGGGAAATTAAGTATTTTTAGGTCCCTAAGCACACACAAAAAAGACACTACTGTGTTATTCCACTGGAGCCTCTGTTAGTTACACATTCATTTTAAATGAAGGACTTTTATCAGATTGCTTTTACCCTAACAGATAATTAGTACAAAACACCAGGAATGGACAACTTAAGGGACAAAGCAGCTCCAGCTCCAATCCAATTACATTAGGCTACTGGAATTGTGCAGCTAAGCAAAGAGTCAGCAATCAGAGCAATCATATTCAATCAGTGAGCACCAGGGTACAGCTGCCTATTCCATCAAGACACAGTGCAGCATCGTGTTGGAGTGATCAGAGCACTGACTGAAATCAGAAAAAGCATCTCTGCACTCCTCCCCTACTGCCATCCGTACTCCAGACTTGTCCTTCCTACAGCCCAGGAGGGACCAGTCATACTGCATACTTACAGGCAGATCTGCATAGAAGAAGTGTTTTCTGTCAAACAAGGACTTCTTGTTTATGTGGCAGTTGAGAGCCAGGCCTGTCATCACTGCTGCTTCTACACATCTCCTATTGAGAACCTAAGGAAATATGACACATGGTTTTGCTCAGATACTCCGTATGTTACAAATGTGTCTCCCACACACTGCCTTATAAGGAGCATATATTCAATTTCACTTGCCTTCAGTCACCATTAGATCTCTTTCTTTGTGTGGGTAGTTCTTATTCATCATTAAAGTTGTGGTAGCTATAAATCTGCAAAGCTTTAAGATGAAAAAACAAGCTATTCAGTCATTTTGTCATACCACACATGGAGGCATGCGCTCATCTGGCTTGCCACTTTTGCAAACATTCAGTGCTTTTGAATCTTTGAAGGTACAGGAGACAAATCACAGCACAAGATTACTGACTTGTAACCAGCTCATACTGGGAATTTGAAACATGGGGAATTTGCATTAGGGACTGCAATGCCATACAGTGAACACTTCAGAACACCTGTACCCACAGAACCACAGTGAATTTATGAGTACCTACACTTACCATAAATTTTAATGCTTTGCTTAACCAGGATGAAATGATGCACACTAACATCTTTGCTAAAACAGAACCCAAAAGACAGCAACTGATCCCATGGCTAAAAGTATATACGTTTCCAGCACCCAAGAAACCCACATGATTAAGGTTTTTGCAGAATGCCATGTGATCTAAAGATCCAGTGAGGTCTTCACAAAGAAATAAAGGAGTTAAATGCAGTTTTTCACCATGGACTCATCATTCTCAGCACTACACCCTTCAATCTCCTCAGCAGGGTCAGGATCCAGAAGAGAAAGAAAATTTCACTCCAAAAACTACTGAGAAACGATGGCTTTTTTCCGATGTGCTCTCATTAATTTAACAGTTCATTTAACTAACATAAAATGGATGAAACTGAATTTGTCTTAGTACAATTCTGACATGCTCACACTTACAGCATTTTGAAACAGGAACAGAACTTTATCCATCTTGTTCTGCACCATACAACTACCAAGAAGTCTACTTCCAGCAGGACCATTAAAGGAGCACATTATGTAAAAGAATGTACATTACTTCATCTGCAGTGACCAGAACATAGAAGGCTTAAATAATGGTTTCTTCCATGTTTCTGACAGTATACACTTTTTATATTCTCCAGCCTGATTTCACATTAAGCAGCTGTACATTTCCCATCATCCCACATTTTCAGCTAGAAAACAAATCTCTTTATTTTACTCATTTAGTTTTAAAAAATCAAAATAGTAGGAGAGGATAGGGACAACTCTTCATGTAACAAAAACTTTAAAATTGCTTGTACAGAAAAGAAATTAAATATTTAAGACATTTAACAAGGGAACTTTCAGATCTTTAGTGTAGCTATATATGGCTAACTAGAACACATCATCTGTTCAGGCATATTTTACTTATTAAAAAATTTAAGAGATACATAAAGCAAATTCTAGAAAAGAAAAAAGGAAGAACAACCTCTCTTTGAAATACCAATCCACAGCAAAATGCACACAATTCATCCTGACTTGAATCTAAAGAAAATTGGTAACTACAAAATATTAATTTATTTTAGTAGTATAACTGCAGTTCATTATATAGTAGATGCTCCTGTTTTCAATAATTAAATGCTTCTAGACAGTACAGACTTTTTTTTACTGTTTAAGGAATTCTGTAACAGTGGTAATCAAACAATTCAATTTTTAAAATATCTTCATATTTCTAAATACACAGGCAAATCTCCTCTAACTCAAGCCTTATGGCATGATCCTGCTCAGCTTTACAAATTAGTAAGAACCTTGCCAATCAGTCCTTCAAAAACTGGCCACCAGAAACCCATTAAGATTCCAAAAGGACTGGTAGACGCAAAACACTGCTCCAAAGCAGTGAACCAGTATCTTGCTACAATTTCTGACAGTGCAGGGATTGACAGGCTGCAATCAGCAAACAAGACAAAACCCAACTCCCAAGTCACAATCAGTGAAAACTTCATAGCACTTCACTGCTCTTCAATTTTTCTTCAAACAGGACAGTGCGTATCTTACTTATTGTCCTAAGGAATAATACTGTTTTGAGGTGAAAGAAACAATCCCCACATATATACTACTTAAACCCGAGAGAGTATTTTGCTCTACTGCTGAAGAAACATTTTGGCGGCTCTGGGGAAAAACTGGCATAAAAACATGAAATATTGATTATTTTTTATGTAGTATTACTATGCATTTAGCTAACTCTGATGTGTATGTGTCCCCAGTGTACTGGATCATCGTAGCCAAATCATTGTATACGTACCATTACTCATCCAACTTCCCGTGCTATTCCTTCACTGACCTCAGTGGTGAGAGAAGGCCTTGCAAAGCAGATCTTTCCTGCTATGGCATACTGAGATGGCTACTGTGCCAATCTGCTTCCTCTGCCCTTTAAAAGAAGCAACACAAGCCCAACCAGATGACCCTCTTCTTCAAAAGTCAAAATGTATCAAATACTGCTTCATGTCTGAAGTGACTTTTCCTACACACTGTCATGACCAAGGCTCTAAGCACCAAGCAGAATTGTTTAAGCAAATTACTACCTTTCCTTCAAACAAGTCTTGCTTTTCAAATAATCTGCAGTGATAAGTATCAATTCAGTATGTGAAACTTCCCATACTAATGACCTAGAGTAAGTCTTCCAGGTTGTTTTGCAGTAAGCTGTTATTAAGTTGACAGCTTTGACTAGCACCAAAGATTTAAATTACTGTCTTGAACTGACAAGCTGCCTGTCTGCTATGTTAGCAAAGTGCTGGCCTTGAAAGCAAGCTGTGTAGTTCCTGCAGTAGCTATGGACAAAACACAATAGTCTATAAAGACTTCTTCTATATTTCTGCTCTTCTAAATCAGATGCATTCCTCCTAGTATTTGAAGAAAATCCTAGAGAGCTATACAAAAGGAAATGTAACTTGTTTGTATTGGAAACTCATGAAAATCCTTAAAAACGGCATCACAACACCAGCACCATTTCCCTTGTAGCTACGGTCTCCTGCTACAGCACCATGGTAACTGAGCACTAAAGGAATGGAAGAACAGTCCAAACAAGATCTCTCTTTTCCTGCTACTTGTCTATTCTTTACATCTAGATCACAAGTGGAAAGACTCCTTTTAAATATTTACCTTTATCTGCAAGTTCAGTTTAGTCAAGACTTTAGTTTTAAATACAATATTCAATAGCTACTCAAAACTATACACAATACCTTCAACAGCACAAACTCACACCTAAAAACAATTTTCTAACAGCCTTTTCTTTAACAACAGGTTTAGTCCTTATATTAATATATTAAAGAAAGTTGGCAGCCTTTTACATAAAAGACATATGTTCCCATATTTAGTAAATCACCATGTTTAGATTTTAAAGAGGGTAGGTATGCAGCTTCTTGTTTTGCTAATGAGTTTTATATAGGACAATTGGGGGAAAACAAGAAGAAATATCTAAGTAACTCTAAAATGAAAAAGTTCATTTTAGCTACCTTTTACAAAAAAAACAAACCACCTCTGCAATAACATTTGCACTCAGGAAGCCTATCTTACAGAAGAAAATATTCCTTATACTAAAAACAGTAAAATCAAAACAACTCCCCAGACATTTGTGAAGTTTTTGATTCTAGGTCACACATTTTAATAAAGTAGATTTAATATTCACTGGCTATCTTAAGACCTTCAGTCCTACTTACAATCATGAAAAAAATCAACATTAATCAGATTAACTACAGGACTGTTTATCTAAGAAACATTCAATCTTAGCTCCTTTTTATTCAAAATATCTGAAAGAGGGAAGTAATACAATGTACTCAGCCAGCTCTCAATACACCAGACATTAACCTTTAGAAACCTCAACAGATATATCTAATCACATTTTCAAGTACTCCTATTTAATCTCCCTCTGATTTGCTTCTACTAATGGATGTACTCAGTTTTACTATTCTAGCTGTGTTAAAAGTATCAAATTGCTGCAGCATATGGTTCCTTGAAGTGCAATCATAAGTTAAACTTCAAAACAGAATACTCTTATATGTACTTAGTCCTGGTCTTAACTCTGGTGTTCAGTCTGACACTGTAGATGAGTACTTACTGCTCTGCAGCATTCTGCCTCCCACACACAGAGAAGGGACCAACTGGAGCTATGCATGTACAGAATATACATACAATAAATCAAGAGCTGACCATTTCCCAAATTTATTTCAAATGGTAACGATCAGAGTCCATCTCCCAAAGCATGCAGTAAGAATGTAAAAAACAAGACAACTTAAGTGCTGTCATTTGTTAGGTGTTCAAAGAACCCTCATTCCAAAACCTGATGTCTCAAATTTCAGGGAAAATGTTTAAAGCTGCAGTTTAGTGTCCTCTGCACTTAGTCCAGCATGTACTTCACAGCATGTTTGCTGCCCCAGTATAACCATTATGTTCTTATCTCTAAGAAAAGGGGCAATACCAAAGAGGAAGAAGCACCAGACATTTTAAATTGAGATCTTAGCTTTATTGAAAGAGATTCCAGCTTAAGAGAACAAAATGGCAATTCAGAAGCTGAAACAACAAAGGTTACTAGGGACATTAAACATAATTAATGCACTTTATATTTTTACCTTTCCACAGCCTGGTACCAAAGCTATACATTGCTATACAAAACATATTATTGCTAACCTTGTCTAGGCAAAGTTGGCTTGAGGTGATGCAGCACACAATGATTCCAGTCACATGTAAAAACCAGGCAGTTCTGCCATCAAGAAGTACCCAGCTCCCAAACACACTACTTCAGGTGTACTCAGAATAAGAGGGCACACTTTCTCAAAGCTGAAGAGCTAGGCTGAAAGCTGGTACCACAAGGCTTAGGACGGAGGAAGCATCAATGTTAACAATGACTAGAAAAATGCAGAACAGTAGGGAGAAATGCTGACTCCTGGGAGCAAGAAAAATGGAAGGTAACACCAGACACAAAGATATTTCAATAATGACAGATTTTAAGGTTTCTCAGCCCAACAGGAGTTGCTAGAAGAAAAAGAAGAAACCAGAAGGAAAAATCCATTCAGACCACTGTGTGTACAAAGTCTAAATAGAATAAATTTGTTTTCTGGGAAGCAGCCAATCCAGATCATAGTCTGATCCCATCAGCAGCATCTAAAAAAAAATAATATTCTACCTTGCAGAACCAGTTCAAAGCAGGAGAACCCACAGAGAAGACAGTACAATGGAATGGTGACACAGTGGTTCATGAAATTCATAACCAAATGCTGTGCTTATGTGGTGCTCCCATAAAGAAGTCCACGACCTCCCTAAGATCCATGCTCTCCTTGTTGGTGTTAGTCTTCTGAGTCTGCCACATGGCATTTTTGACCTGTCATAAGGATGTTCCCTCTCTAATGCCAGCTGGAATTCAAATCACTGCTAATGCTATCTGATCCAGGGCATGTTTAATGCAGGAATATCCAGTGATAACATTTCACTGCTGCTGGAGGTAGGGGACTGAGCAATGGCTAAAAGTTAAGTTACAGACTATGACCAAAACCAAAGGCAACAAAATATTTAAGGAGAACCATCTCAGACCTTTCTTCCTATACTGAGTTCCAGAAAAATAAAAGCTTTTGAATGTGAATATCATCTGCCTTCTTCAACATAAAATAGATTATCTAATTTCTTAAATGAAGACACTCTGAACATTAGGACAAAATAAATTATGAACCGACTCCTACCCTGTTTCTCCTTGCAGATGGTCCTTTGCTCGTAGGCTTAGTGAGAGCCAGCTCTGTGGTTTTCTGAGTTGTAACAAATTCTGACCTTTGATACCCATTTACTGTCATTTCCTATTATTTCTAAGTCTTGGTTATCTGCCCTCTGCTCCTTCTTGCCCTTTTTGTGTGTCTGAGAGCCCACACTAAACATAAACTAAACTCTCAGCCCTTTGCTCAGACTCCCTCATTCCTTTTTTCTCTAACAGCTGTCTCCCAAAAAATACTTATCTGTTCTCAGCCATCTTTCCCTGCACACTGACCTAGATCTCTTAAGAGAGCATAATATACAAATTAGGAGTAAACCAGAAGTGGTCTTTTACACTGTCCTGGCTTACAATTCAAAATGTATTCTATCACCATCTGTTGAAACGAGAGAAATGGTGATCCTTATCTCTATGGGAGGTATCTTCTGTTAACGGGCCTTTAAGTCCCACTGCTTGACTGATAAGATTACATCATCCCATTGGGAGGTACTCCAGCAATGGGGAGGAGTCATGCCTTTCCTATCTAAATAAAAACTGAGATTTGAAACACCAAGACAGCCCTTTCCCACTGGATTCCAGAGGAGAAACACAGGCCTTTCCACATCATCACTGAACCTTTAGAGGAAAACTGCACCTTCTACAGGAGCATTGCTTCAACAGAACCACATCTGTCATCCAAGAGGACTGCAGCCACCATTTAATCGGACTGCACCAACACCCTGACTGACAGGGTGTCAAGTTGTATTCTGACTCTGTCAGTGGTTTTATTCGGTATTATTGAATGCATTTAATTTTTTTCTTTCTTTTTTTTTTTTACTATTAACATTGTCTTACTGACTTGGAGTCTCTCACTAGTTTTGCTTTCAAACCAGTACATACACCTAAATAAAAGATTATACTAATTCAAGAAAATAACAGGCAACATAATGCAACAAGTCTTGCAAAGAGCTATTGAGAAATTACTTGAGAGAAATTGTAAGAGAGCAAATGGAAATTATTTGCTTTTAACAAAGTTGTTCTGCAACAGCAGAACCAAAAGACTAATTTCCTTTAAATAATATCCCTAGTTTGTTTTACCTAAGCAAACGTCTCTCTCAATCATTCATAATTGCTACTCCCGTGTGAGAAGAACCGGCCTATCTGATGGCAATTGGCGAGCCTCCAGAAATGATCATGTCAGTGAAAGAACTGCATATGCGCTGTTGGGGGGTTGAATAATTTCT